>WNWK01006628.1:0-103577 GCA_009830355.1 Cherax destructor | reverse complement strand
GGCAAATAGATTACTGGGTTTATATCAAAAAGGGTGTTAGCAACAGAAGTCCAGAGGTTATATTACAGCTTTATACATCATTAGAAAAAGGCCTCACCTAGATTACGGCCAGTTTTTCCCCCATATTGGAATGGACATAAATTGTTAAAAAACATTCAGCGTAGAATGAAAATTAAATTAATAGCATTAGAAATCTTCCTTACGAAGAAAGATTGAAGACCCTAAAATTACATTCACTTGTAAGACGTAGAATGAGGGAGCATGATCGAGGTATACAAGTGGAAAATGGGTATTAAAAAAGGGGGATATAAATAAGGTCTTGAGGATATTTTCCCCAAAGAGAAACCCCGCAATAATGGATTCGTTAGATAAGTTTAGATTTAGAAAGGATATAGGAAAGTATTGGTTTGGTAGGTTATTTGGGGATGAGTGGAACAGTCTGCCTAGTAGGGTTATTGAACCCGGGCCCTTTGGGGTTGGTTTCAAATTTAGGTTGGATAAATTCATGAGTGAGAGGGGTTGGATTTGAGTGGGACTCGCATGAGTGGGTAAATTGTAAAAAGTTTATTTCTTGGGTAGCATTGAAAATTTTGTTGAGCAAATATTCTGTTAGTGGGACGGATTAAAAAGGGACCTCCCGGGGGTATGGGCCAACAGGCCTGCTGCAGTGCTCCTCCTTTCTTATGTTCTTATGTAAGAAGTCGTTGGGAACCAAAATTCCCCCGGTCAAAAATTCCAATCAATTTGACTAAAGTTGAAGTCCCCCAGAATAACTACGATCGTGCATTGGGGCCCCTTAACAATTTCCCCCCATAGTAGTCCCCCCTTGGTCCCTATCTAAGTTTGGGGGAGGGTTATATCACCCAAAATCAATTTTTTGCCCCTCTAAAAATTTTCTATCCAAAACAGACTCTGTATGTGTTATTTCGGGTTTTATTTTTTTTATGCAACAGTTCAAGCGATCTCGGACATACATTTCCCCCCCCCCTTCCCGAAACTTCTGTCTATTTTAAAAATTTTAAAAACCCCCTTATGACATTCAGCAGGCATGTCCCTTTTTTTCGTATTGAACCACGCCTCAGTTATGGCAAATACATCAATTTTACCCTGCACTTAAAACCCAATCCCCAAATCGTCCATCTTATTCCTAGCACTACGACTTTTTGGGATAATACACTTTTAAAGACCCTCCTTTCTTTTACCCTTCCTTCTCCATTCTGTTTTACCACTATACCTTTTTGTCCTTGTTATTGTTAAGTTTTTTTATATCAAAGCCAAAGATCTATTTTTTCCGACATTAAATTTTTTTTTCCATTTCTAAACCCTTACCTCTAACTAATCCTAGTTTAAAGTCCTAAAAACCCCTCAACTGAGTTAGCAAGAAAACCCCCTGCCCTGGATAAGTGAACCCCATCCCTGGCATACATGTCATTTCGGCCATAGAAGTGGTCCCAGTTGCAAATGAATGGTACTGCATTGTCCTTACAGTGTTTGTCAGCCAGCAATTGACACCAATTGCCCTGGACAGCCATTCATCTCCAACTCCTCTCCTTGGCAAAATACCACATATGACAGGGTTCCCCCCTTCTTCCTAATTATGTCTATTGCTGACCTATACCTGCTAGTCAGGTCCTCACTCCTACGTCTGCCAACATCGTTGCCTCCAGCACTGAGACAGATAATAGGATTGCTCCCATTACCTCTCATGATGTCGTCCAGACGGCTAACAATATCCTCCATCCCAGCCCCAGGAAAGCAAACCCTCTGTCTCCTACTTCTCTCTTTCAAGCAGAAGGCCCTATCCATATACCTAATTTGACTATCCCCAACAAGAACAATGTTCTTACCTTCCTTGGTGTTGTTCGTGATGTTCCCTGTAGTCGACTCACATTCATCGGGTAACACGGAGAATCGGTTCGATGTTTCCACAACAGCTTTCTGGTTCTTCGTTAATTCTACCTCTCCATCCATCCTCTTGATCTTTAACTTTGTCCCATGCATTCCGGCCACTGTCCAGGTTCCTTTCTTGGCTTGAGGATTCTCAACAGGAGGATTACTACGAATCCTCTTGTTTTCCTCAGTCAGTCGCTGTATCTCAAGCTTAGCTACCCTCAGTTCTTCCTTCAGCTGCTGGTAGAGTAGCTCAGAGAGGACATCTTGTTCAGATTCACAGAGAGCACACAAGACACGTCTTCACTGAGTTAAGTCAGGTCCACCACTGAATTAAGTCAGGTCCACCACTGAGTTAAGTCAGGTCCACCACTAGTTAAGTCAGGTCCACCACTGAATTAAGTCAGGATAAATTCATGAGTGAGAGGGGTTGGATTTGAGTGGGACTCGCGCATGAGTGGGTAGAATTGTCAAAGCTTATTTCTTGGGTAGCATTGAAAATTGGGTTGAGCAAATATTCTGTTAGTGGGACGGATTGTGAAGGACCTGCCTAGTATGGGCCAACAGGCCTGCTGCAGTGTTCCTCCTTTTTTTAAGTGTTAGCAACAGAAGTCCAGAGGTTATATTACAGCTTTATACATCATTAGTAAGGCCTCACCTAGATTACGCAGCTCAGTTTTGGTCTCCATATTACAGAATGGACATAAATTCGTTAGAAAACATTCAGCGTAGAATGACTAAATTAATACATAGCATTAGAAATCTTCCTTACGAAGAAAGATTGAAGACCCTAAAATTACATTCACTTGTAAGACGTAGAATGAGGGGAGACATGATCGAGGTATACAAGTGGAAAATGGGTATTAACAAAGGGATATAAATAAGGTCTTGAGGATATCTCTCCAGAGAGAACCCGCAATAATGGATTCAAGTTAGATAAGTTTAGATTTAGAAAGGATATAGGAAAGTATTGGTTTGGAAATAGGGTAGTTGATGAGTGGAACAGTCTGCCTAGTAGGGTTATTGAAGCTAGGACCTTGGGTAGTTTCAAATTTAGGTTGGATAAATTCATGAGTGAGAGGGGTTGGATTTGAGTGGGACTCGCGCATGAGTGGGTAGAATTGTCAAAGCTTATTTCTTGGGTAGCATTGAAAATTTGGTTGAGCAAATATTCTGTTAGTGGGACGGATTGTGAAGGACCTGCCTAGTATGGGCCAACAGGCCTGCTGCAGTGCTCCTCCTTTCTTATGTTCTTATGTTCTAGAAGCTGGTCCGTGGGGACTTGAGCGAGCAGAGGCTGGTCCGTGGGGACTCGGGCGGGCAGAGGCTGGTCCATAAGAACATAAGAACATAAGAAAGGAGGAACACTGCAGCAGGCCTGTTGGCCCATACTAGGCAGGTCCTTCACAATCCGTCCCACTAACAGAATGGAAATAAATGGTATAAAATACCGACACAATGGAAAAATAAACACATAAGCAGTATAATGTGATCCTTTATTGACAACGTTTCGCCCACGCAGTGCTTTATCGAAGTCAGACAGATCTACCTGGAAAATGAGCAACATAGAGATATATATAGGGTACAGTCAGGTGGAGAATGCTGGGTCAGATGGAGAAAGCTGCATGTGAGTCTTAAAAGTAGTGTGAAAACATAGTGTGACTTAAAGGACCTGCAGTGTACCATTCTTGAGTTCTAGGTGGGATAGCGTTGAAGAAGTTTCTTGGCAATAGGTTCAGCTATGTTGTAGAAGCCGTTGTTCTGGTTAAAGTTGTTGGACATCAGATGAATCCTAGAATCATCATCATCTGTTGTCCAGCAGCTTTACAGGAACACGGCTCACAAGCTGACTCAAGCCTTCAACTATCCCACTCAGGCTCAGATGACACACTGCAGGTCCTGAAATCCACTATGTTTTCACACTACTTAAGACTCACATGCACCTCATCTGACAGCATTCTCCCTGACTCTATATATCTCTATGTTGCTCATTTTCAGGAGTCTGTCTGTGACTGATAAAGCTGCGTGGGACAGTCATAAAGGATACGTGCTACTGCTTATGTGTTTATTTTTCCACTAACAGAATATTTGCTCAACCCAATTTTCAATGCTCCCAAGAAATAAGCTTTGACAATTCTACCCACTCATGGAGTCCCACTCAAATCCACCTCTCACTCATGAATTATCAACCTAAATTTGAAACTCCAGGTCCTGCAATACCCTACTAGGAGCTGTTCACTCATCACTACCTATTTCCAAACCAATACTTTCCTATATCCTGACCTCAATTGTAGGCAAATTACTAGAGTCAATTATAAGCTGATATTATTAGAAGCCATCTAGATAACCATAATTTGATTAATGATACCCAGCATGGATTCACGAGGGGCCGTTCCTGCCTATCTAATTTATTAAGAACATAAGAACATAAGAATGGAGGAACACTGCAGAAGACCTACTGGCCCATACAAGGCAGGTCCTTATCAAAACAAACCTCTTATCCACAACTTGCATTTAATACCAATACTTTAAGAACATAAGAACATAAGAAAGGAGGAACACTGCAGCAGGCCTGTTGGCCCATACTAGGCAGGTCCTTCACAATCCATCCCACTAACAGAATAATTGCCAAACCTAATTTTCAATTCTACCCAAGAAATAAGCTTTGAAGATTCTATTAACTCAAGTGCGAGTCCCACTCAAATCCAACCCCTCTCACTCATGAATTTATCCAACCTAAATTTGAAACTACCCAAGTCCTAGCTTCAATGACCCTACTAGGCAGACTGTTCCACTCATCAACTACCTATTTCCAAACCAATATTTTCCTATATCCTTTCTAAATCTAAACTTATCCAATTTGAATCCATTATTGCGGGTTCTCTCTTGGAGAGATATCCTCAAGACCTTATTTATATCCCCTTATTAATACCCATCTTCCACTTATATACCTCGATCATGTCTCCCTCATTCTACGTCTTACAAGTGAATGTAATTTTAGGGTCTTCAATCTTTCTTCGTAAGGAAGATTTCTAATGCTATGTATTAATTTAGTCATTCTACGCTGAATGTTTTCTAACGAATTTATGTCCATTCTGTAATATGGAGACCAGAACTGAGCTGCGTAATCTAGGTGAGGCCTTACTAATGATGTATAAAGCTGGAATATAACCTCTGGACTTCTGTTGCTAACACTTCTTGATATAAATCCCAGTAATCTATTTGCCTTATTACGTACGCTTAGGCATTGCTGTCTTGGTTTAAGGTTGCTGCTTACCATCACCCCCAAGTCCTTCTCGCAATCTGTATGGCTAAGTTCTACGTTATTTAACTTATAAGTGCTTGGGTTATGGACACTCCCGAGCTTCAGAACCTTGCATTTATCTACATTGAACTGCATCTGCCACTTTTCTGACCACGAATTAAGTTTGTCTAAATCTTCCTGAGTAAAGCTTTTGAGGCTGTTGATCACGATAAAGAATTCGATATTGTTTATTTAGACTTTAGTAAGGCTTTTGATAGAGTACCGCACCAGAGACTGTTAAAGAAAGTGGCAGCTCATGGCATTGGGGGAAAAGTGTTGTCATGGATCGAGTCATGGCTCACAAATAGGAAGCAGAGAGTGTGCATAAATGGGGTTAAATCCGAATGGGGACTTGTAACAAGTGGTGTTCCACAGGGATCAGTCTTAGGCCCATTGTTATTTATAATATATATCAATGACCTTGATGAGGAATTACTAGTGATATGAGCAAATTCGCCGACGACACGAAGATAGGTAGGATAATTGATTCAAACATAGATGTCATAGAACTTCAGGAAGATTTAGACAAACTTAATTCGTGGTCAGAAAAGTGGCAGATGCAGTTCAATGTAGATAAATGCAAGGTTCTGAAGCTCGGGAGTGTCCATAACCCAAGCACTTATAAGTTAAATAACGTAGAACTTAGCCATACAGATTGCGAGAAGGACTTGGGGGTGATGGTAAGCAACAACCTTAAACCAAGACAGCAATGCCTAAGCGTACGTAATAAGGCAAATAGATTACTGGGATTTATATCAAGAAGTGTTAGCAACAGAAGTCCAGAGGTTATATTACAGCTTTATACATCATTAGTAAGGCCTCACCTAGATTACGCAGCTCAGTTCTGGTCTCCATATTACAGAATGGACATAAATTCGTTAGAAAACATTCAGCGTAGAATGACTAAATTATACATAGCATTAGAAATCTTCCTTACGAAGAAAGATTGAAGACCCTAAAATTACATTCACTTGTAAGACGTAGAATGAGGGAGACATGATCGAGGTATACAAGTGGAAAATGGAGTATTAACAAAGGGGATATAAATAAGGTCTTGAGGGTATCTCTCCAAGAGAACCCGCAATAATGGATTCAAGTTAGATAAGTTTAGATTTAGAAAGGATATAGGAAAGTATTGGTTTGGAAATAGGGTAGTTGATGAGTGGAACAGTCTGCCTAGTAGGGTTATTGAAGCAAGGACCTTGGGTAGTTTTAAATTTAGGTTGGATAAATTCATGAGTGAAAGGGGTTGGATTTGATTGGGAATTGCACATGAGTAAATAAAATTATCAAAGCTTATTTCTTGGGTAGCATTGAAAATTAGGTTGAACAAATTTTCTGTTAGTGGGATGGAATGTGAAGGACCTGCCTAGTATGGGCCAACAGGCCTACTGCAGTGTTCCTCCTTTCTTATGTTCTTATGTTCTTATGTTAAATCTAAACTTATCTAACTTGAATCCATTATTGCGGGTTCTCTCTTGGAGAGATATCCTCAAGACCTTATTTATATCCCCTTTGTTAATACCCATTTTCCACTTGTATACCTCGATCATGTCTCCCCTCATTCTACGTCTTACAAGTGAATGTAATTTTAGGGTCTTCAATCTTTCTTCGTAAGGAAGATTTCTAATGCTATGTATTAATTTAGTCATTCTACGCTGAATGTTTTCTAACGAATTTATGTCCATTCTGTAATATGGAGACCAGAACTGAGCTGCGTAATCTAGGTGAGGCCTTACTAATGATGTGGGGACTCGGGCGGGCAGAGGCTGGTGCGTGGGCATTCGGGCGAGTAGAAGCTGGTCCGTGGGGACTCGGGCGAGCAGAGGCTGGTCCGTTGGGATTCGGGCGAGTAGAAGCTGGTCCGTGGGGACTCGGGCGAGCAGAGGCTGGACCGTGGGGACTCGGGCGGGCAGAGGCTGATCCGTGGGGACTCGGGCGAGCAGAGGCTGGTCCGTGGGGACTCGGGTGGGCAGAGGCAGGTGCGTGTGGACTCGGGCGAGCAGAGGCTGGTTCATTGGGACGCGGGCGAGCAGAGGCTGGTTCGTTGGGACGCGGGCGAGCAGAGGGTGTTCCATGGGCAGTCAGGCGAGCAGAGGGTGTTCCATGGGCAGTCAGGCGAACAGAGGTTGTTCCGTGGGCAGTCGGGCGAGCAGAGGCTGGTCCGTTGGGATTCGGGCGAGTAGAAGCTGGTCCGTGGGGACTCGGGCGAGCAGAGGCTGGTCCATGGGGACTCGGGCGAGCAAAGGCTTGTCCATGGGGACTCAGGCGAGCAGAGGCTGGTCCGTGGGGCTCGGGCGAGCTGATTCTGGTCCGTGGGAACTCGGGCGAGCAGAGGCTGGTCCCTGGTAACTCGGGCGAGCAAGGCTGTTCCGTGGGCAGTCGTGGAGCAGAGGCTGGTCCTTGTGTACTCGGGCAAGCAGTGGCTGGTCCTTGGGCTGTCGTGCGAGCAGAGGCTGGTCACTGGGTACTCAGGCGAGCAGAGGCTGGTCACTGGGTACTCAGGCGAGCAGTGGCTGGTCCTTGAGGACTCGGGCGAGCAAAGGCTGGTCCGTAGGGACTCGGGCGAGCAGAGGCTGGTCCGTGGGGCTCGGGCGATCGGATTCTGGTCCGTGGGGACTCGGGCGAACATAGGCTGGTCCGTGGGCACTCGCGCGAGCAGAGGCTGGTCCGTGGGGACTCGCGCGAGCAGAGGCTGGTCCGTGGGCTTTCGGGCGAGCAGAGGCTTGTCCGTGGGCACTTTTAGTCTTTTAAATTTCGCTCCGTGAATTCTGCAAAAAATGAGGAAGAGTTTGAAGAAATATAATTCATGAAACATAAGAACATAGGAATGGAGGAACACTGCAGAAGGCCTACTGGCCCATACAAGGCAGGTCCTTATCAAAACCACCACTACCTAAGAATTTATTCCCGTACTCACGACACAAATCAAACCCAGCCCCTCCACTCATATATTTGTCCAATCTCTTTTAAAGCCACCCAAGGTCTAGCCTCTATCACAGTACTCGGAAGATTGTTCCACGCATCTACAACTCTGTTCGAAAACCAGTACTTGCCTATGTCCTTTCTAAATCTAAATTTATCCAATTTAAATCCGTTATTTCTGGTTCTTACTTGGTTCGATATCCTCAGTATTTTATTAATATCTCCTTTGTTTATGCCCATCATCCACTTGTACACCTCTATGATATCTCCCCTCATTCTACGTCTCTCCAGAGAGTGGAGATTCAACGCTCTAAGTCTATCTTCATACGGGAGATTTCTTATACTGTAAATCATTTTAGTCATTCTTCTTTGTATGTTCTCCAATGAATCTATATCCATCCTGTAGTAAGGAGACCAAAACTGAGCTGCATAATCCAAATGAGGTCTCACTAGTGATGTATAGAGCTGTAAAATAACTTTTGGACTTCTGTTGCTTATACTTCTTGAAATAAATCCCAGCAATCTGTCAGCCTTACTGCGCACACTTAGGCACTGTTGTCTTGGCTTTCTAAAGCCAAGACAACAGTGCCCAAGAGTCGGGATATGATTGCAGAGTGTCATATTCAGGGGTTTAAGTTTTTCCATGTAGATAGATATAATGGGAAAGGGGGCGGAGTTGCACTATATGCACGAGAAAATACAAATTGCTGCACAAAAACAGGCATAAAAATAGATGGATCATTAACAGTGGTGGATGGATCATTAACAGAAAGGTAAGAAAGACTTGAAATTTTCTTGGACAGTTATTGAGGTCCAATTAATGTTTCTGTAACTAATCATTCCCCACCATCAGGATCAGGATCCATCTCTAGAACATGATTGTACGTGACCAAACATGAAATATTTATTTAAACCAAAAAAAAAGTGAAATCTCGAACAAGAGTCAGCATGGTGGCCAAAGTCTGGTCAGCAGGTCAAGTCTCGGCGGTACATTTCTAATTTGTATAGTTCCTTGTATTTCATAATTTTTTATTATATACAAAATGTTCTAAACCGACCTAGTGTAATCAATATAATTATAATATATACTCGGGGATACAATTTCAGTTGACCTTGATAGGTATCAAGGTGTATCAACACCCATTCCTCTCTTCTCTTGTCTCACTTTCCTAACCTTGTCATAGAACTTTAGTAGGTTTGTGAGGCAGGATTTACCGTCTCCATAACCGTGGTGGTTGTTGTTTATTAACCCGCTACATTCGAGCGGAAGGTCTCGGTCAGATGACCAAAAGATCCAACGGCGGGTCTTCGTATAACTAAGACCCGCGTCAGGAAACACTTGTCCTGTTTCCTGACGAACCTCACCTAACATAACCAAAAACTCTCTGAAAAGTTAAGCCGACCTGAAGCCTGGCTAGTCCGCCACATTGCTAATATCACTAATACTGTTGTTTTATATAATTAACTATTGTTTTGCTACGTTTGCAACTCTAGCAACATAGGTGATGACTTTTGCTAAATTAATTTTTGTTAAGGTAAGCACTAGTAAAGCATCTCCATCGTTTTCTAAACTCAATCTCTTCTTCAATCACAATTTTATAATACACATTGCCTGCAATAGACAAACACCGACTGTTTAATTTACTTCTGCAATTCTTTCTGATTCAGTGTATCAGATTCAGTATACCAATGCATCAGAGGCAAATTATGACACCCGAGCTTCTCCTCTCTAACGAAAAGATGCTAAAACAAATATCCAGAAATTATTATTGCTGTAATTTCTAAAAAATTCTTCAGTAGCTACGACAGTTTCAAGTTTCCTTTCAGCAATGAAATTTGTAATGGGTTTATTAGTCAGGTCAGGTTACTTTCCTAAAGGTCTTGAGTCACTTTGGTTACAATAGCTGTCAAGAATATGATTTACAATATTTAAAAGAAAACACTATTGTTTTCTTATATGTAAAGTGGAAATCAAAGGATTATTGATAATTAAGATGAAAATCAACAGTAATGATGTAAGCGAATGTGCAGTTGGACTTGTAGAAACGTGGCAACACACGAAGTGAAAGTGGTAAAAAAATATTCATTGACCTTCAGTGCAAATCGATTTCGTTTAAGAGAAGACTAGTAACAGGCTTTTTAGAAACAGTAACAGGCCTTTTAGAAACAGTAACAGGCTTTTTAGAAACAGTAACAGGCTTTTTAGAAACAGTAACAGGCTTTTTAGAAACAGTAACAGGCTTTTTAGAAACAGTAACAGGCTTTTTAGAAACAGTAACAGGCTTTTTAGAAACAGTAACAGGCTTTTTAGAAACAGTAACAGGCTTTTTAGAAATAGTAACAGGCTTTTTAGAAACAGTAACAGGCCTTTTAGAAACAGTAACAGGCTTTTTAGAAACAGTAACAGGCCTTTTAGAAACAGTAACAGGCCTTTTAGAAACAGTAACAGGCTTTTTAGAAACAGTAACAGGCTTTTTAGAAACAGTAACAGGCTTTTTAGAAACAGTAACAGGCTTTTTAGAAAAAGTAACTTTTAGAAACAGTAACAGGCTTTTTAGAAACAGTAAGAGGCTTTTTAGAAATAGTAACAGGCTTTTTAGAATACATATTGATCACATAGAATAATTATCCATTAGTTTCAAAACGTTAACAATTATAGTGTAATAATCGCTAACAAGCGATACAAAATGCGAAACAACCACGGGGGAAGTTGAATGATAGCTCCAGGCCTTTCGTGTTGCAATCAACAAATCAGGAACTTGCAATGTTGCAGAAAAAAGGAGGAATTCAAAGCAAATACGTTCAAAGGAAGAGTCTTTGTTCGAATCTGAGCAAAGGAGTTTCCTCTGAACGCATTTGCTTGGAATTCCTCATTTGTTCTGCAACACTACTAAGATCCTGACTTGTTGATTGCAACACGAAAGGCCTAGATCTATCATTCTGCTCTCCCGTGGTTATTTTGCGTTAACAATTATGTGATTTATTATAGTAGGTATGTCAGTTCATTCTATGTTAAGTTTAGCCTTTGTGTCATTTTACTTAGTTAATTTCTCTTGTTTAGTGATTTAATATAAGAAGTTCCACCTAAAAAATGGATAGCGAGTGTCTTTAATATATAAGGCAAATGTTGTTCCATTGTAAAATATTCATATGTCAACTGTACCAAGAAAAAGTGGTGCTCTTGACAGCAATGTTTGTTGACGGGGCTGAAGAGCATTCTGTAATAAGTCAAGTCGACATTAAGTCAACACCATAATTATCGCAGTAGTGTTCAAGCGCAGACAGTGTTTTTCAGATAGTCGGGTTGACTCGTGTAACTCTTCCCACCCCCAATACGCACATGCACTCACGCACGCGCTCGTATGCATACATATACACACACACATACACAATCAGTTGTCACTATTACGTACACCCTTCTAGTACTGGGTAGGGTCTTTTTTTTCCTCCTGAATTGCCTGAATTCTTCGTGACAAGGATTTAACAAGCTGGTGGAAACATTTCTTAGAGACAGTGGTCCATGTTGACTTGACTTGCCGGCTGCACATTCATGCTACGAACCTCCCATTCCACGACATCCCAAACGTTTACGCCAAATTCTAACCCTGCCATCAGCATGTCTTAGCTGAAATCGCGATTTGTTAGACCGGGCTACATTTTTTCTGTCTTCATCTGTCTAGTTTTGGTGATCCTGTGCCCACTGTATCCTCATAACTGACAGAAGTGGAACCTGGTGTGATCTGCTGCTGCTGCTGCTGTAACCCATCCACTTCAAGGTTCGACGTTTTGTACGGTCAGATATGCTCTTCTACATGCCACTGTTGTGACGACTTGAGTTACTGTAGTTTTCCTGTCAGTTTGAACCAGTCTGGCCATTCTTCTCTGACATCACTCATCAATAAAGAGTTTTCGCCCACAATATTGCCGCTCACCGGATGTTGTGTGTTTCTCACACCATTTTCTGTGGTTTAGAAAAACACGTAAGTAAACACTAGGATATACTTATTAGAAAACATTTTTGTCGTGGAACCTTGATCACTTCTAACATCAAGAGGTTAAAAGACAGTTATGTTAGAAGTGATCAAGGTTCCTGGACCGAAACGTTTTCTAAAATGTCCAAGTGGTTGCTTACGTGTTTTCTAAACCAACTTGTCGGTATTTATTACCAAGGTTTATACCACCTCTCTCTGTAAACTATAAATACTGTTGTGTGTGAAAATCCCAGGATATCAGTAGTTTCTGAGATACTCAAACCACTTCGTCTGGCGCCAACAATCATTCCACGGTAATGGTCATTTGGATCACATTTCTTCCCATTCTTAAGTATGGTCTGAGGAACAATTGGACCATGTCTACATGTTTTTAGGCATCGAAGTGCTGCCACGTGATTGACTGGTTAGGTGTACCTAATAAATTGGTCACTGAGCGCACATTGTATATGGTATAAACCTTGAAAACTGATACCGACTTTTTTTAATAAGACACGTGAGAAAACAATGGGTCATAATTAGATAAGTAAAAAAACAGAATGTAGGCTGGAAATGAGGTGAGTGTAAACAATGAATTCACGTGATTCCAGTGTTGTGAGGTAGGTTGGCCTTTGCCTGGTTAAGTATGTCAGCGTTTCTAAAAATATATTATCTTCCACATACAGAGTCTGTCTGGATAGAATTTTCAGAGGGGTCTGAAAAACTGATTTTAGGCGTGATTTACCGTCCTCCAAACTTAGATAGGGAACGAGGGAGATTACTTTGGGAGGAAATTGTTAAGGCCACAAGGCACGATAAAGTAGTAATTCTAGGGGACTTTAACTTTAGTCAGATTGATTGGAATTTCTTGACAGGAATTTAGAATCTAACGACTTTTTAGAAGTAGTTCAGGATTGCTTTTTGAAGCAGTTTGTAACAGAACCTACAAGGGAAATAACCTACTTGACTTGGTTCTGGCAAGCAAGAAACCCTTGTTAATAATTTAGAAATTGCAGATGAACTCGGCTCAAGCGACCACAAGTCAATTACCTTTAGCATTGAATGGATGTATGATAGTAGGGATAATTCAGTAACGGTCCCAGATTTTCGCTTAGCAGATTATAATGGACTTAGAGAACACTTATCAACTGTGGACTGGGGTGACGAAGAGGGGTATCAATATGACAGTTTCTTAACACTATACAGGCTGCCCAAAGAACATTTATCCGTATAAAGAAATTAGATCAAGTAGAAATGACCCAAAATGGATGAATAATAGGCTTAAGTATCTTTTAGGGCAGAAGAAAGGAATTTATAGGCGCATAAAAAGAGGTGAGGGTCATCTTATAAATCAGTATACTGACATTAAGAGGACGTTAAAAGGGAATAAGAAAAGCTAAACGGGACTATGAAATTAAAGTTGCTATGGATTCAAAAACTAACCCAAAAGTTTTCCAGGTTTATAGAACAAAGTTAGGGATAAGATAGGTCCCCTTAAAAATAACTCTGGGCATCTTACTGACAAGGAGAATGATATGTGCTCTATTTTTAATAATTATTTTCTCTCGGTTTTCACACAGGAAGACATTAATAATATCCCAGTAATTAATTTTTACAGAGGCCCAGAAGAAGATAAATTATGTAATATCACAGTCACTAGCAAAATGGTTAGGAAACAACTAGACCGACTGAAACAAAATAAATCGCCAGGTCCTGATGAGCTTTTGCAAGGGTTCTTAAGGAATGCAAAATGGAACTCTGTGAACCAATATCTATCAATATTTATCTCTTCAAACAGGTGTAGTGTCTGATATGTGGAAGATGGCTAATGTAATTCCTATTTTTAAAGCAGGGGACAAGTCACTACCGTCAAATTACCACCCAATAAGCCTGACCTCAATTGTAGGAAAATTACTAGAGTCAATTATAGCTGATATTATTAGAAGCCATCTAGATAACCATAATTTGATTAATGATACTCAGCATGGATTCACGAGGGGCCGTTCCTGCCTATCTAATTTATTAACCTTCTTCACTAAAGCTTTTGAGGCTGTTGATCACGATAAATAATTCGATATTGTTTATTTAGACTTTAGTAAGGCTTTTGATAGAGTACCGCACCAGAGACTGTTAAAGAAAGTGGCAGCTCATGGCATTGGGGAAAAAGTGCTGTCATGGATCGAGTCATGGCTCACCAATAGGAAGCAGAGAGTGTGCATAAATGGGGTTAAATCCGAATGGGGACTTGTAACAAGTGGTGTTCCACAGGGATCAGTCTTAGGCCCATTGTTATTTATAATATATATCAATGACCTTGACGAGGGAATTACTAGTGATATGAGCAAATTCGCCGACGACACGAAGATAGGTAGGATAATTGATTCAAACATAGATGTCATAGAACTTCAGGAAGATTTAGACAAACTTAATTCGTGGTCAGAAAAGTGGCAGATGCAATTCAATGTAGATAAATGCAAGGTTCTGAAGCTCGAGTGTCCATAACCCAAGCACTTATAAGTTAAATAACGTAGAACTTAGCCATACAGATTGCGAGAAGGACTTGGGGGTGATGGTAAGCAGCAATCTTAAACCAAGACAGCAATGCCTAAGCGTACGTAATAAGGCAAATAGATTACTGGGATTTATATCAAGAAGTGTTAGCAACAGAAGTCCAGAGGTTATATTACAGCTTTATACATCATTAGTAAGGCCTCACCTAGATTACGCAGCTCAGTTTTGGTCTCCATATTACAGAATGGACATAAATTCGTTAGAAAACATTCAGCGTAGAATGACTAAATTAATACATAGCATTAGAAATCTTCCTTACGAAGAAAGATTGAAGACCCTAAAATTACATTCACTTGTAAGACGTAGAATGAGGAGACATGATCGAGGTATACAAGTGGAAAATGAGTATTAACAAAGGGGATATAAATAAGGTCTTGAGGATATCTCTCCAGAAGAACCCGCAATAATGGATTCAAGTTAGATAAGTTTAGATTTAGAAAGGATATAGGAAAGTATTGGTTTGGAAATAGGGTAGTTGATGAGTGGAACAGTCTGCCTAGTAGGTGAATGAATGGTTCAGAGAACCGACGAGTTGGTAAATTAGACACATATGCAACACTTGGGTATCTTTATTGAGGAAACGTTTCGCCACACAGTGGCTTCATCAGTCCATACAAAGGAGAATCGTGAAGAACAGGAGGAGTGTGAGGTTGTCAGTCCCTCAATCTTGAGTCGATGTTGTCAGTCCATCAATCTTGAATAGAATAACAGCATATGAGCAGAGGAAGCTTATATACTGTAGACAGGAGAGGTGCAGCAGTTGTAGGAGGTGTCACATTTGTCCAATGTGGAAGTAGGTCGTGCCCAAGGAATAGGCAAGCGAAGAAATCCCTGTATTAAGATACCAAGATGTTGCAGTGTCAGACAGGATGTGAATGAATGGTTCAGAGAACCGACGAGTTGATAAATTAGACACATATGCAACACTTGGGTATCTTTATTGAGGAAACGTTTCGCCACACAGTGGCTTCATCAGTCCATACAAAGTAAAAGGTGATAAAACTATTTGTTTTATCACCTTTTACTCATGTGCATATTGATTGTTCTACCTTATTGTATTACTACTACTACTTATATCACTACTACTACTACCACCACTAGTATTTCACCTCACTTTGAGAGTATATATATGCCCACTGTGTCCATGTATCGCTTGTAACGGCTTGAGAAAGCTCCTGGAGAGCGAAACGTTGCCACAATAAAATGTCACATTAGTTGCATTTGTGTCCTTTTACTTAACAAAATGAAACAGGCCTATTGGCTCATACCTGGCAGGTCCTATTCAAATTCAACAATTCTTAGTTATTATTTGTCTAGCCTATTTTTAAAGCTTCCCAAGGCAATAATACTACTAACCCTAAAAACTAATACTAATCAGTGGTTAATGTAGGTTATTATATTCTACTGGTGAACTGACACTTTAATATGAAAGTGATAGTGAAACTCAAGTTGACAATTCGTCTATCGTTCCAAACTGTCATATAGTAATCAGTCAGATAGTATTCCATACAGTATTGCTATACAGTATTCCATACAGTATTGCTATACAGTATTCGGGGTCGGAAACGGAGTGGTTGTCTGTCGCGGGCCAGTGAGCCTTCTCCAGTGCTTCTCCATGCTTACCTTCTGATTACACTGGCTGTAATGAAAGAGGTTCCCGCGACAGCAGCTGAAGTCTTGTATTACTCATTATAAGATTCATTAAATAGTATATCAGATATATTCAGTCACATTAGTTGCAATTGTGTTCTTTTACTTAACAGTATATCAGATATATTCAGTCACATTACTTACTGGAATTATATAACGGCTACCATGATATTGTCATTCTTATGTTTAGAATATGATAGTCAACCATTATGGTTTCACAAGCACAGTGAGTAACTCTTTGAGGGAAGGAAGGGAGAGAGAGACAGACACAGGAACAACGATTTTAATATAACCAGCAACATCCACTGGCCTTCAAAATGTCAGAATTTTCATCAAAGAATTCTCTCTCATCGGAGCTACTAACAACTTCGCTCAATATGCAATATACCTTGGTAACTGATACCTACAAGCGATTTTAAAAATGACGCAGACTCATAACAGAAAAGTTTTTAATTATGTCCTAATGTTTGCCCAATTTTATTTTTAACCGTCACTCAAAACAGGTAATTTATGATTTCGGAACTGTTTGCCCACCAAATCCTACCCGGGCAGAACTCGGGTAACAGCTAGCTCAGCCCTCCACCCCATGGAGCGCCTGACAACGCTTATTATATATAATTTTTGTTTTTACATTATTTCTATTGGTTGATAAAAAAAACATTGGATGGCGAAACGTCTCCATAATAAATACCCCTAATTACTGCATGATTGTCTTTCTTACATCTTTGTCGGTGTTAATCACTGACAAGGAGGGTATGAGTTAGAGATAAGATAGGTCCCCTTAAAAATAATTATGGGTATCTTACTGACAAAGAGAATGAAATGTGCTCTATTTTTAATAATTATTTTCTCTCGGTTTTCACTCAGGAAGACACTAATAATATCCCAAGAATTAGGTATTTTAGTGGGCCTGAAGAAGATAAATTATGTAGTATCACAGTCACTAGCGAAAAGGTTATCAAACAGATAGACCGTTTGAAGCAAAATAAATCGCCAGGCCCTGATGAGCTTTTTTCAAGGGTTCTTAAGGAATGCAAAATAGAACTCTGTGAACCCTTAACTAACATTTTTAACCTATCTCTTCAAACAGGTGTAGTGGCGGATATGTGGAAGATGGCTAATGTAATTCCTATTTTTAAAGCAGGGGACAAGTCGTTACCATCAAATTACCGCCCAATAAGTCTAACATCAATTGTAGGCAAATTACTAGAGTCGATTATAGCTGATAACATAAGAACCATCTCGATAGGCATAATTTGATTAATGATACTCAGCATGGATTCATCAGGGGCCGTTCCTGCCTAACTAATTTATTAACTTTTTTCAGTAAGGCTTTTGAGGCAGTTGATAATGATAAAGAATTCGATATCGTTTATTTGGATTTTAGTAAGGCTTTTGATAGAGTACCACATCAGAGACTGTTAAAGAAAGTGGCTGCTCATGGCATTGGGGAAAAGTGTTGTCATGGATCGAGTCATGGCTCACCAATAGGAAGCAGAGGGTGTGCATAAATGGGGTTAAATCGGAGTGGGGATCTGTAACAAGTGGCGTTCCTCAGGGATCGGTTTTGGGCCCGTTGTTGTTTATAATATATATAAATGACCTTGACGAGGGAATTTCTAGTGATATGAGCAAATTCGCTGATGACACGAAGATAGGTAGGATAATCGATTCAGACGTAGATGTCAGTGAACTACAGGAGGATTTAGACAAACTCAATTCCTGGTCAGAAAAATGGCAGATGCAGTTCAATGTAGATAAATGCAAAGTTCTAAAGCTCGGGAGTGTCCATAACCCAAGCACTTATAAGTTAAATAACGTAGAACTTAGCCATACAGATTGCGAGAAGGACTTGGGGGTGATGTTAAGCAGCAACCTTAAACCAAGACAGCAATGCCTAAGCGTACGTAATAAGGCAAATAGATTACTGGGATTTATATCAAGAAGTGTTAGTAACAGAAGTCCAGAGGTTATATTACAGCTTTATACATCATTAGTAAGGCCTCACCTAGATTACGCAGCTCAGTTCTGGTCTCCATATTACAGAATGGACATAAATTCGTTAGAAAACATTCAGCGTAGAATGACTAAATTAATACATAGCATTAGAAATCTTCCTTACGAAGAAAGATTGAAGAAACTTAAATTACATTCACTTGTAAGACGTAGAATGAGGAGACATGATCGAGGTATACAAGTGGAAAATGGGTATTAACAAAGGGGATATAAATAAGGTCTTGAGGGTATCTCTCCAAGAGAGAACCCGCAATAATGGATTCAAGTTAGATAAGTTTAGATTTAGAAAGGATATAGGAAAGTATTGGTTTGGAAATAGGGTAGTTGATGAGTGGAACAGTCTGCCTAGTAGGGTTATTGAAGCTAGGACCTTGGGTAGTTTTAAATTTAGGTTGGATAAATTCATGAGTGAGAGGGGTTGGATTTGAGTGGGAATTGCACATGAGTAAATAAAATTATCAAATCTTATTTCTTAGGTAGCATTGAAAGTTGGGTTGAACAAGTGTTCTGTTGGTGGGATGGAATGTGAAGGACCTGCCTAGTATGGGCCAACAGGCCTGCTGCAGTGTTCCTCCTTTCTTATGTTCTTATGTTCTTATGTGTGTGTGTGTGTGTGTGTGTGTGTGTGTGTGTGTGTGTGTGTTAAATAATTCCAGTATCTCATTATTACTCAACAAACCGTAATTGTCGTTTTTATATTCTTCGTTAAAGGGAATGATCAATAGCAACATAATTTCCCATGCATACCTAATGCCAGGACCTTAGCTAAAACATAGTGTACTTAAATTATATACAGAAATGAACAACCCGTTTACCAAACATCGCCTATGTTATGACACTAATTATGTGGACACGTGTATTCATTCGTAACCAAATATTCTTTACTACCTGGAGTAGTTACCACTCGTCTCCCTCAACACTAAATCGTCTGAACTTTCGTGTGTCGAACTGTAGAATATTCGTAACAGATTTCAGATAATAGATAACATAATGAGAGAGCAAGAATGCTTACTGCCTATAGCCCATATACTAATACAGAGACTGACCTTAATTAATACAATACATAGACATAATATGAAGACTAGAAATATGCACAGAATACAGTGGAAGACGAGGTTATCAATCCCAAAGCCTAGCAGGTGATGAGCACCGTAGTCTTGAAGAATCTGAAGAACAGACAGGAAGATTGATGCTTATATACTGGAGTCATATGAAGTGCAGCAGACGAAGGGATTGTCTCTGGTATGTGGGATACCCCAGTGGAAGTAGGCCATGCCCAAGTGTTGGACCAGGAACTAGCAAGTAAGTTAAGGTGATGTCCTCGGTACCAAGATTCTATGATGTTGCTTACCATGACAGTTGTATATCAATGGTATTGATTACCGACAAGTTGATGAATTAGACACATGTGCAACACATGTGTATTTCACCGCCTTGTCAGTACTGAACACCACTGATACACATCCTAACTAGCAAACAGGTTCTGAATAGGGTTGTCCTTGGCCGCTATGTGATTGATAGGGATGTTGCAGGGGTCTTAAGGTCCACTATGTTAAGTGAGTGTCCTTAATCCGCGTTTAGTTCGGGTAAATCAGCGAACTGTGGTCGCCACATTTGATGACTCGCGAAATTTTACTAACATAATTGCAATAAAATCACGGAACGTGTTATAACGATTTCACTAGTCATGATGGCGGCTTTCAAGGGACTTGAGCTAGAGCACGCCACAGTCATGCTGGTGGGGAATTCGTTTGTAAATCCTGCATTTGTGGTCACAGTGTGACCACATGCAAGATGACTGATTTTAGGTTATCACTTCTTTTAAGTTTTGATCTAGTTTCAGATTTTAGCGATTTGCCACAGTATCATCAAATTCTAAACATCTCATAAAATTATTCATAAACATCTAAGAAAGTGACTTTCAGGTACCTGTCACCTCACAAGGAAGGTATTCCTCCTCACCGTCAGTAATGTAATGCTTGTATAACGCACATTTGGAGAACTTTATATATGAAAATCGAATGTCATCAGAGACTGACATAAAATCAATGGAGCAACTCAGAAAACTTCCCAGTGTACCCGCTGTCTACCACTCAGTTTGTGGCAGACTTTGACACCAGTTACTTGTACCTGTTTTATCCACTGAGATCTGTCACCAAGATTTTACGCTCACATTAAGCATATCTATGAGGAAAATACACAAAACTATTTCCATATGATTGAAAACATTAAAGGAAAAGTATCTGATTTTCAAGTAAGAAATATGTTGCATAATGCAACAAACTGCAGTGGATCCTGGCCTTGGCGTTTACTAGTGATTGTCTGTCAAATACGTGGTATATTTCCATATGCCCTGTCCAGGACAGAGGCTCGGTACTGTTTCAAATTCAGCATTAAGTTGTTCCTCTGGAGTTTGTTTGTACACACCACAATTTTATCCAATAATGCCATGTTTTTCAAGAGAATGAGACAATACGAACCTAATTTTGATATAGGAACCGGAATATTTCTTCCTTCTAGACATATATTTTTTCTGTCACTTGGTATTGTAATGCTTTTTCTGTGGGCGAACAGTCGGCATTTAGCGACCATCTTGAAGAATCTTTCGGCCATTTTAGAAAGTGATGAGATAAATGATGAAAAACCTCTGATTCCGGCTATTGTGGTCGTACTCACACTTCCATATGTCACCTTTTACAGCTCAAGTAAATTAGGCATGATCGCAATCCTTGAAATGTTTAAGTTCAGCGTATTATTAGTTTAACATGAACATGAAGACACTCAGCAGGCCTGTATCTAGCAGGTCCTTCATTATCCTAAAGTGTTCAACCTAATTTCAATGTACCAGAATGAGCTTGATATTTTTACTCATCTGCAACTGTTCATGTTGATTTATAAGGTGCTCTCAAAACATCTACTTCTTAATGCAGAGAAAACTCTGAAAACCATTAATACCGAGCTCTCTTCATCGTCAACATCTCCATTTATGGACTCAACAGATATCTTCAAAACCGGAGCAGCAAAAATAAAATATTCAGTTCTTTATGTTATATGGAGTCAAGATCACAAGGTGAGTTTATATAATATATATAAAAATATATATATATATATATATATATATATATATATATATATATATATTAAAATCACATAAACTATATCAAATATGAATATATGATAAAATATAATATATTATATATTCTTATATATATAAATATATATTATATATATATATATATATATATATATATATATATATATATATATATATTTATATATATATATATATATATATATATATATATATTTATATATATTATAATGTAGATAATTATATATATATTATTATCTATATATATATCTTATCTATATATATTATATAGTTTGGTTATATTTATATTATGTTTTGCTACCAACTTCAGGCAACCATCCTGATGTGGTGATCTTAGTGCTATCAGCAGTGCTATACAAGTGTGGTCTGTGAGTGAATGTGGTTTCTCCAAATTATTCCCTTTAATTCATAATTAGTGCTGAAATTCATGATGGATGTTACACCTAGGAAGTGTGCAAGTATTGTAGTTGTTAGAATACAGGCTGATTTGAGTATCAGACGGATTGCCAAAAATTTGAACCTATCAAAGTCAACTGTTGGTCGGATTCTGAAGCAAGTTGACGACACAGGTGATTGTGGAGGAAGATGTGGAAGAAAACGTAAGACAACACCTCACAATGACAAGGTTATTTTAAGAAATAGTGTAAAGGATCTAAGAAAACCAAAGACCTATAGAGAGATTTGGCTTCAGCTGGCGTAAATGTTGATTGTTGCTATGAAAAAAAACCGGCCGCGGTGGACACTCGATCATAAGAATGGACAGATGAATGGAGAAAAGATATATTTTCAAATGAGGCGCATTTTGAAGTACAAGGGCACAGATGGTACATGGGTATTGAGACGGAGGAAAGGCGAACCTCGTCGGAATGGACACATTTAACAAGCGCCTAAACACCCACCTAAGATGTTTTGGGATAGTTTTACAGCTAAAGGCCCTGGACAGGCTTGTTATTGTCGAGGGAACAATGAACAGTGACAAATACAAGGCAATCCTGGCAACTCGTTTGTTTTCCAATTTGGATAGAGACTTTCCTGATGGAGAAGGCATTTTCTAGCAGCATCTTGCACCATGCCACACTTCCAAATAACTGCTGACATTCTTCGACGAGGTGAGCTAACGTTCTAAACTGGCCTGGAAACTCTCATGACATTAACCCAATTGAGAATCTAAGGGCAATAACAAAACGCAGGATCGCGAAACAGGACTTTTCAACTGTGAAGAAGCTAACTGCTGCTGTTATTAGAACCTGGTACCATGACGAAGAACTTGCTAAAATGTGTTCAACTTTGGTCGATTATATGCCAAAGCGTGTAGGAATGTCTATATTACTATTATTATAAACATAACTAAGTGATAACCCCACAAGGGTCATACAGCACTGAGCAATGCTTATAAAAGCAATGAGTAGTCATATCTCTTAATAAATCAATTGTCTGTCATATCATTTGCCGTGCATTTTTCAAACATTAGTTTTCCAAATAAATGTCTTATTTCCTCACTGTCCCAATTAATATTCACTCTGTACGTCACATGACTTATTGATGGCGATTAGATGTAGCTTAGGGCTGGCTATTAAGTTTCCTATTATTCTATCTCCCGCTTTCTGTAAACTTTAGAGGTCCGCTCTACCCTGTCCCATTTGCGGATGAGGTGAGAGGGCAGGATGCTCAGGAGACTAACGGTGCCTCTCACCAGATCTGAGTGGAGGCGGCTTCTGTCACCACTCTACCCTACTCTGAGAAAATTTCCCCTCATTTCTCTTGTTCATTCCCATCCAACATTGCATATCTCTTGTTAACGCATGAAGACGTGACGTGTGAAAGTACTTATATATTTCAAAACTATCCACTGGAGAATGGAAGGAGCTAACTCTATATCTTTTGCACTGCTACAAGTGCCTCTTCAAAAGCTATGCAATATTTCAATAGATAGATGGAATGGCAATTCTCACAGGTAGGTATGACGTCTGGTATGCTCTATATGTCAGTTGTGTACTGATTACTTGTGTAGTATACTTAGATAATCCCAGCTATGTTATAGATAGGCTCCCTGGCTAAGTAGGACTTCACGAGCCTCTCACATGTGAGCCTCTAGCGAGAAGCATCCTTCTCACTTCCACGATAGGCATAGACTAGTCAAGACAGGCCTGGACTTTCCCCTCAAGACTATTACAATATACGCCTCCTAGAACATCCGACGTGTGTATTCTTCCACCCACATCTCCTTGGCGAACCACACGACATATATCCTGTCTCTAAATAGTATGTACAACACCACTCACACACACCTCAGTAACGGGAGCCATCAGTAGTTGTCAACAAGAATTTGACATGAAACGGAGACAGGAAGCTCAGAAGCCTTACTAATTAATATATTTTGTGCAAATGAGAAATAAATTTTGGTAGACAAAGGTTGCATAATCTAATTAGTTTGTATGGTGATTAAAAATGTCTAAAATGAGCATATATTATGTCATAAACCTGCCGACTAAGAAGGATTAGGTCGCATAATATTCCTTACATTTAATCTATCCATTTATGTATTACCCAATCACTTGGTCTCATCATTAATGATTTTATGTAACTATTTAAACAATTTAAGTATTCACGTGAATATGTAGTGCTGAATATAATACATCAAAACTATCACAGTTGAAATGTATAAGAGTAATAGGGATCAAAATTTGG
The DNA here is from genome assembly GCA_009830355.1 of Cherax destructor. Lineage (NCBI taxonomy): Eukaryota > Metazoa > Arthropoda > Malacostraca > Decapoda > Parastacidae > Cherax > Cherax destructor. The sequence continues at coordinate 79,453 of WNWK01006628.1, read as the reverse complement.
GATTAAAATATCTTGAGTTTATTTTTCGCAACACACACTAACGCTGAAGGGAGGTTTAATGCCCAGGTACGGCTGGAAAACATTAGGACGTGTTTTCGTAAGACACCTGCTGTCCATGTTCACCCATCAGTAAATTGGGTACCTGGGTGTTAGTCGACTGGTGTGGGTCGCATCCTGGGACAAAATTCACTTAATTTTCCTGAAATGTTCTGCATAACAAGCGGCTTTCTATATAGTAGTATGTCATTGATGTCATCTAGACCTGTATACATTGTACATGTACTTGTAGAAATAAAGATGTTTTATTATTATTATTAAAGTTCACCCATTAAAGTTAAAAAAAACATCTGACTGACAGGTCGTAGAAATTTGGCTAGATTACTCAATTGTCGCAGCCCTGGTGACGAGATTTGGGGTAAAAACCTGTTTGAGATATCGTGCTATATTTTATGTTCCGACTACACATGTTTCAGTTGAGAAGACATACATCAGTCATATCCTGGCCGAGAACCATCAAAGTAACTTACGATGAGCAGTCAATGGTGCCAATGTCACTGCTTTACAAAGTACTTAACATATCTAAGTACGCACTGCATATGCTTCAGCTGGGACAGACACTTCGGTTACAGCCTAACCAAGAACCAACAGAATAACTTATATTTATCGCATTAAATCTATCCTTGCCTCACTCACAGCCATATAGTCTATGAACTCAGTTAAAGTCGTAATAAACAACTATAAATAAGTTAACAGAAAAAGGGACGAGAGGCTCGAACCGAGGCCCTGGCTTCCCATGCATCTGTTTATTAATTTGCATTTGTTTATTGTGACAAAGCGAGTTCATAGACAGTATAGCTTTGAGTGAGGCAAAGTTAGATTTACTGCAAAAGCTGTCAGACTGAGTCACAATATGTCAAGTCACAATATGTCAAGTCACAATATGTCAAGTCACAATATGTCAAGTCACAATATGTCAAGTCACAATATGTCAAGTCACAATATGTCAAGTCACAATATGTCAAGTCACAATATGTCAAGTCACAATATGTCAAGTCACAATATGTCAAGTCACAATATGTCAAGTCACAATATGTCAAGTCACAATATGTCAAGTCACAATATGTCAAGTCACAATATGTCAAGTCACAATATGTCAAGTCACAATATGTCAAGCTGATGAAGACGAAAAAAAAATCATTTTCCGGAACGTTACTATTAGAAGCTTTGTAGCTCAATGAGAAGGTGCTGGTCCTGCCAATGTCAGGGCAACAGTTCGAGCCTTCCTTCCTTCCTTCCTTCCTTCCTTCTTTCTGTTTATTCAGTTACTGTAGTTTAATAAAAACTGAGGTCATATATATATATATATATATATATATATATATATGACCTCAGTTTTATTAAACTATTATATATATATATATATATATATATATATATATATATATATATATATATATATATATATATATATATATATATATATATATATGTCGTGCCAGATTAGGTAAAACTGGTCAATTAGCAAGAACTCATCTAAAATTAGGTCCTTTCTAAAATTTTCTCTTTTACGTTTAAAGATATATTTTTTTCATTTATGTTAATGTAAGAATTTATAATTTTGTACCAAGAGAAACTTTGAAAACCTACCTAACCTTATTATAACAGGGCAATTTAATTTAGCCTAACCCAACTAAATATATTTTAGATACGTTAACATTAATTTAATAATAAACAAACACAATGAAATATATTTTTTCGTTATGTTCAGAATGATTTTGGCGAAATTATTGCATACACAAATTTTCACTTGTCTTATATGGCAAGGTGAGCGTTGCTATTTAAGCCAAAATCGCAAGTTTTAGCTAATCAGCACGACATATATATATATATATATATATATATATATATATATATATATATATATATTATATATATTATATATAATATATATATATATATCACACACACACACATAATTCAATATGCTTCTCAAGAATAATTCTCATGAAATCATCAAAAGGGCGATCTCTCATGTTAATGAATCAAAAGAGATTTGTGCAAAACTTGTTCGTTCAGTTTTTTTTTTTTTAAATTTAGTCGAATTTTAAGCATGTGTGACTTGATGAGTGCAGAAGATATGTTGAGCCCAATTGTTGGAAAAAATTCTAACTTTAATGTTAAAAACAATATAGATTTAGAGGATAAATTAAGTACAATGATTGATTTAAATGATTTCAGTATGGTTAGTTTTGATGTTATGTCCTTGTTTACAAAAGTTCCAATTGATTTAAGTTTCTTATCTGAAGAACTAGTTAATTTCGATTTACCATTGCCAGTACCTACTATCATTAAACGTTTTAAAGTTTGCATTTAATGACAAGTTTTACACTCAGAAGTTTGGTATGGCAATGGGAAATCCTCTCTCATCTGTCCTTAGACATTTGTACACAGAATATTTTGAATAACAAAAAAGGCACAATACCGTGACTGGAACAACACACACACAACCCGCACACAGAAGAGAGGAGCCCAGACGATTTCAGTCCACCCTGGAATTTACAAAGTCACACTAACACAAAGAAGAGAAAGGAGTATTCATAGGCCAGCAGACAGGGAAGGGCACAAGAAAGTGGTGGAGAGTAATAGTGAAAGTAGTATGGTAGTGAAGTAGTAGTAGTGGATCAGTCAATCTAGGAAGAAGCACTGCAATAAAGCTGTGTGTGTCCTTTATTTTATTTTCATCACTTTTCCCTCGTGTTCTTGTCCATTACCCTATCGGGCCGCCAGGTTTAAGCTCTCTTCTAGAATTGACTGACTCCACTACTACTTCCATTTACCACTACTACTTTCACTATTCTCCTCCCACTTCTTGTCCTTCCTATTGCTCCTTAGTCTTTTGTTTTTGCGAATATTTTGAAACAAGATTGCTTAACAAAATCCTTCCCAGTAGAACTAAGTGGTACAGATATATTGAAGATATTTTATGTTTTATGCCTAAGAATATAGATATAAACCTTTTCCTTGTTAAATTTATGGAATAAGTTTAGTTTATTCCATAAATTTTACTGTTGAGTTTGAACAAAATAATTCTCTGACTTTTCTAGATGTTTTAATTATTAAGGGGAACCATGATTTTAAACTTGAAATTTACAGGAAACCAACAAATAACTGTTCCTATTTGCATTATTACTATTCACATCATTACAGAGATAAATTTTCTGTACTCTCAACAATGTTTCTGGGAGTTTTGCGTATTTGTACCCCAGTGTTCATAGATGAAGAAATCTTGAAGATTTATGAAATAGCTAATAATCTAAAATACCCAAAACACTTAACTAATAAATCTTTTATAATTGCTAGAAATACTTTTTACAATTCAAAAAGGACAATCAACCTTTTCCAACTAAAAATATGTTGGCTCTCCCTTACTATAAAAACTTGCTTGATATGCCTTCTCTACTTAAGAATTTTAATATCAATTTGTATTTAAAAATCCTGATACAGTAAAAAAACTTTTGATTAAAAATTCCTCCCAAAATGCAGACATTTGTGTCTACAAGATATCCTTGTAAAATTTGAGATAACGTTTATTATGGCCAAACTGGTAAAAGTCTTGAACTAAGATTCAAACCTAAATAAAGCATTAAAAGTGGACAGGATTCTAATGCTTGGTTTATTCATGCCAGAGATTTTAATTATCCAATTAATTTACAAAAGGCTGAGAAAGTTATATCTAGCAAGTGCATGGTCAAATGAAATAGAATTAAATTTCATAAAAAATATTTTTGAAAATATGAATATTGCTTTAGGAATTATACAAATTGGATTCATTTAAAGTTAATAAAATTTGGAAAATTTAAGATACATTAGACAAGTTAAAATTCCTAAAGCTGAGTAGAATACAAGCTGACAGATCCTTGACGACCTACTTACATCATCATAAAAAGGTCAGATTTTGCAAGATAACCGCGAGGTGTAGTTTCTCCTTCTATGCCTTCCTGTTGATCTTTTTTTTTACAATTCCTTGATAATGTTAGAAATCACAAAAGCCTTAATTCCATTTTTCACAACGGTTTTCGTTTACACACACACACACACACACACACAACACCCTCAGTGTAAAGCTCTCTTCATGCACGGAGGGCTGGATTGTTCCTGTGGGGCAGACATTTCATGCACACACACACACACACACACACACACACACACACACACACACACACACACACACACACACACACACACACACACAACACTAGTGCAAAATGTGCTGACAATGAACAACATACATACATACCACATAAAAATGGTGGCTCAGAGGGGATGTCGAAGGCTCAGGGGATCAAAGGAAGAATGATAAGGAAGAATGGATGGAAGAGCAATGTAAAAGGATGAAACAAGAGTGGGAGAGCAAATTAGGTGAGCTTTCTTTGAAAATGGAGAAGAGGATGGAGGCAGAGAAGAAGAAATGGGGGTGGCAAGCCAAAGCCGCAGAAGCCAGGATACGAGCCCTAGAATATGAGGTAAATAGGCTGAAGCAAGTTACAGGGCTATTGCCCAGAGACATGGCATCTGAAGCATGTATGCCCCTAGTGAACAAGGAGCCCAACAGAAAGAATGGAGACAAGACTTGTGCTAAGGCCCTATCAGTCCACCAAGAAGGGCCAAGGAATGAAGGGGAAGAGCTCTTGGGAGCAGGGATAGCAATAAGTGAGAGGGGAGAAGGTGGAGAGGGTGACAGGTCCCATGCAGAGGCACGACCTTTCCACCAAAATTTACAGGAAAAATAAGGGAGACAATGATCATGAACAAGCAGGACCCAGATACAAAGGGAAAAAGACAATGGGAGGAGAAGGAGAAGTCATTGTTTATTCATGGGCTTCAGGAGAACGAGGGGAGGACACACAATGCAAGATGGCAGGAAGAAAAACGAGATTGAAAACATCATCAAAGAAATAGGCGAGGAGGACATGACTGAGATAGTAAATTTTCAGAGAATAGAGGGGTACCTTTGAAGGGGAGAAATCGTCGGTCAGACTGATTTTCAAGACAGAAATGGTGTGGAACAGATCCTGCAAGAGAAACCACGGCTGAAGGAATCATCAACATACAAGAAGGTGTTGCAAGACCTGTGACAGAGCAACAGCAGCTGAGGGAGAGGACACCGAAGCGAAAGGGGCTAGAAGAGAGACAAGAACAGAGTCAGCAGAAGACAACCAGAGAAGGGCAGAGCAACAAGCGCAAACTCACACAGAACCACCCGCAGAAAACCACAAACCAAACATGCTATCCCAACACAACTCACAATCCACACTTACAGCTCCAACCCCACACTATGCTCTAGAATCCCACATCACACTTCCTGGTCCCCCACCCCCACAGACCCCCAAAACACAGTGTTGGGGAGGAAACTTAAGGTATGGTACACCAACGACCATGGAATAACGAAAAGTGGGAGGACTGCCACGAAAGAGTCAAAGAGGCTTCACCGGACATCATAGCTCTCACAGAAATGAAGCTCACAGGAATAAAAGATGCCATTTTTCCAACGGATATCAGATCCTCAGGAAAGACAGAAGGAACAGACAGGGTGGAGGAGTGCCACTGCTCATCAAAAACAAATGGATTTTGATGTAGTAGCACTTGTTTTACTATTGCAACAAGATATGACCGTGATAATATCTAGAAAGAGGCAGGTAGTGGCCACGTAACGTGCAACATGTGGGGGTGAGCTCATCCTCATGGTATGGGAGATTGGAGATGAGGTTATTGCTGACCAGTTTCTAGAAATACTGGCTATTTCTAGATATTACTGTCTTGTTCATACTGCTAGGGTTGTGCGGCAGTGGTTTCAAGACCTGAAGAATATCGGCCTTCTTCCATGATTATAATAATAATAATTCCATGACCCAATAAGGGTTGCAACACTTCGACAATATCTGGGCTAACATCGTGAATGTGTGGGAATCAGGAATGGAAAGAACTTCACGGCAATTACTGAACCATGCAATGGAAGAATACTTGGAATATACATGGGTGTGCCGGGTGTCAACGCCCCCGGGGATGGTCCATGACCAGGCCTCGCGATGGATCAAGATCTGATCAACCATGCTGTTACTGCCGGTCACACGCAACCCAACATACGAACCATAGCCCGGCTGGTCAGGTACTGACTTAAGGTGCCTGTCCAGCTCCTCTTGAAGACAGCTGCGGGTCTACTGATACTCCCTTATGTATGCCGAGAGGCAGTTAAACAGTCTTGGGCCCCCTGACATTATCTATGTTACTTCTTGGTGTACTCATGGCACCCTGCTTGTCACTGGGAGGATGTTGCACCACTTGCCAAGTCACTTGTTTTCGTAGGCAGCGATTTCCGTGTGCAGATATGGGACTAGTTCCTCTAGGATTTTCAAGGTGAAGATTATATATCCTTTCGCCTGCGTTCCAAGAGTAAAGGGCAAAGGACTTCAAACGTTCCCAGTAAATGAGTTGCTTTATTGTACTTATACATGCAGGGAAACTTTTCCGTATATTCTCCAGGCCTACAGTTTCGCCTGCCTTTGAGGTTAAAGTCTATAGAGAAAAGTGATTTAATGAGAATCATCACTGGTATGGCATCCTTAGTTTTGAAGGTTCCCATTATCCATTCCACTATTTTCCTAGCAGACGTGATGGAAACATTATTGTGATCCTAAATACTGATATTTTCTGACATTATCACTCCGAAGTCCTTCACATTAGCTTTTTCATCTATTGTGTGGTTGGAATCTGTTTTATGTTCCGATCCAGTTTATATTTCCTCAAGTTTTCCATAGCGGAGTAATTTAAATTTGTCCTCATTGAACTTCATATTGTTTTCTGAGACCAATTTGAAAACTTGGTTACAATCTGCTTAGATTTAGTGTGTCCTCAATGGATGACGCCAACATTTAAATTCTGGTATCCTCTGCAAAGGAAAACAGGGTGCTGTGGTTTACGTCTCTGTAGATGTTAGACATAAGGAGGAAAAGATGGGGGGTGAGAACTGTACCTTGCGGAACAGAGCTTTTCATTGAAGTCTCCTCGGATTTTACCCTGTTTACTATTACTCTTTGTGTTCAATTTGTTAGGAAGTTGTTGATCCACCTACCCATATTTCTTTTGTTACACATTTTGTGTGCTATTACACCATAATCACACTTGGCGAAGGCTTTCGCAAAGTCTGTGTATACTAATGATAATATTTTTTCCATTATGCTCAGATAGATTTCCTCTGATTTATGGGAAAAAGAAAGGCGATTGCTCTTAATCGGCACGAAATGTGTGTGTGTGTGTGTGTGTGTGTGTGTGTGGTGCTGAATAGGTAAAACTGGTCAATTAGCAAGAGCTCGTTTAAAGATATATTTTTTCATTTATTTTTTCATATATTTTTTCATTTATGTTTACCAAAAGAAACTTAGAAAACTTACCTAACCTTATTATAACAAGCGCAATTTAATTTAGCCTAATCAAACTAAATATATTTTATTTAAGTTTACAATAATTTAATAATAAACGCAATGAAATATATTTTTTTCGTTACATTCAGAATGATTTTTGCGCCAAGAAGAGCTTTGTTTTTAGCCAAAATCGCAAGTTTTACTTATTGTGCACGACATAATATATATAATGTCTAAGACAATATTGTAAAGATATTATTCATTCTACAGTTCTCTAGTAATTTTGTCATTGTATTAATGATTCATCATCTCAAGTGACAGGTTGAGGACTTCCCCTTCACGATCAATAAAGTAATATTTGCTCTATTATGAGACCTTGGAATGCATTCTATAAACTCTTAATTTTCATTAAGCACTTATGGATAGCCAACACAGCAGATTAAGAAATTATCCCTTTGCATACGCTGCCTGCTACTCAGTTATATCAACCCGAGTCCAGGTGGACTCAATTTTCCTCAATTAAAACCTTTATACTTTTGATGCACATGCTTGTACAATTTAAATTCAATAAATACAAAAAAAAAATTTTACAGGAATTTTATAGAACATTCAGCATTTTGGGGGGGTTTTTTTCAAAAGTCTTTTTTCTGTTCAAATTTTTTAAATACAACTTTGATTTAAAATTTTAAAAAGGAAGGCATATCAACCAAATTTTGGTAAAAACCAAATATTTTTTTGAATAATTTTTTTGATTTAAAGTATTCCGCTTTTTTTAAAAAATTTATCAATTATGTTTTTTATTTTAAAATTAGTATTTCATAAATTTTGAATTTCTTTTATAATCTCTCAAAAACGTAAAGCTTCAAAAAAAATTTAAGAAAAACCGACACTTAACTTATCTTATTAAGATAATGTGACATAGGGAAAATTATTTGTAGGTTTTCTGTAAATTTTAAAATTTAAATCAATTTACCCTTAAGTCCTTTGATCCAATTCAAATGAAGAAAATTCTAAATAGAAATAAAATTTTAAAAAAAACAAAGGCCCCTTTTATAAATCTTTTAAAATTAGGAATACACAATCCAAAGGGACAACCAACCTTATTCAACAAAAATTTTGGTTTTTTGAAAACGTTGATTGCCCCTTTTTTTGTTTAATACTTTTTATTTTCTTTTAACAGTAAAAAAAACTTTTAAAATTTTCCCTGGGAATAGTTCCCTGAAAATATCGATAAATTTATTAGGTCCCTTAAATCTTAACTAAATTAAAACAACTAAATATACTTTGAATGAAAACCAATGCTTTTATTCATTGAAGTCCCCCAATTTTTTAAAAGCGAAAGAATTGAAGAATTAATAGAATTATTCTTAAAAAAGTTTAAAAAAAAATGAAATTTCTTTGAATTGGGCATTTTTAATTAATAAAATTTGGGAAAAAATTTAAGATTTTGGAAAATAACGGGAAGGCAGGTCCTTTTTTTTTCTTCAAAATCGTGCGTTTCACTTATGATGTTTGTAGAGTGTATTACCTTTAAAACCCTTGTTAGTTTCCTGAATTTACAAACCACTTTTTCTAGTGCTGATATTTTATATACCTTTTTTTTTCTTTATTTTTTAAAATTTAATAAATATATATATATTTATAAAATATATATATATATATATACGCAGTAAGATACAGTAAACGGTGATATCACAATACAGACCAACCATTGTGAAAAATAGTGAAATTACAAGCGTTTTCGTGATTTCTCACATTTTCTTGATAATGTGGGAAATCACGAAAGTACATTCACTTCTCTTACACATCCCTGTCTAAGGCCTACTTTTACGGGAAATAATATCCCTCACTCATACATCTCTAACCTGAACCTACTATCCTCAAAAACTCTTCAACTTTTCAATAACCTACCTCCTATACCATACATTTGCAACATCTGCCACATTGCCCCCCTATCCACCCTGTCACACGCCTTTTTCCAAATCCATAAATGCCAAAAACCTCTTAACCTTTATCTAAATACTGTTCACCTATATGTTGCACTGCAAACCTTGGTCTACACCCCCACCCTTCCTAAACCTCCCTGTTCATCTGTATCCTGCTCCCGTCTTCCAATTTTTCCAATAAAACTCTCCATACACTTTACCAGGTATACCAACAGACTTATTCCCCTGTAATTTTTTGCACTTTCTTTTGTCCCCTTTGCCTTTATACAAAGGAACTATGCATGCTCTCTGCTAATCTCAAGGTGCCTTATCCTCTTCCATACGTTAGATAAAAGCACCAGCCACTCCAGAACTATATCCCCACCTGCTTTAACCATTTCTATCTTTATCCCATCAGTACTCGCTGCCTTACCCCGTTTCATTCTACCCACTGTGTGTGTGTGTGTGTGTGTGTGTGTGTGTGTGTGTGTGTGTGTGTGTGTGTGTGTGTGTGTGTGCTTTGCCGAATAGCAACGCTCGTCATGCCGAATACGGTAAGCGAAAATTTGTATGCAATAATTTCGCAAAAATCATTCTGAACATAACGAGAAAAATATATTTCATTGTTTTGTTTATTAAATTATTGTAAACTTATCTAAAATATATTTAGTTGGATAAGGTTAAATTAAATTGCGCTTGTTATAATAAGATTAGGTAAGTTTCCTAAGGTTCCTTTTTGTACAAAATTATTAATTTTTACATTAGCATAAATTAAAAATATATATCTCTAAACGTCTAAAACAAAATTTAAAAATTACTTAATTCTTGCTAATTAACCAATTTTACCTATTCAGCACGACATATAATATATATAAAGAAAGGTGACTGTGGGGAGCCAAATTGCGGTCGTTTTATTACCACTGATAATATTTTATGTGACATGTCGACTACCACCCCATCATGGTCAATAATGTAATATTTGCTCAATTATGAGACCTTAAAAACTTTTCTTTAAAGAAATTAACACTTAATTGCCATTCAACGCAGACACTTACCCAGTGCAGTATATATAATTAGTCCTTTGCAACCGTTGTTGCAGATCAGTTCATATTCTACTGTGTCCTGATAGACTACATAGTGCTTAAACAACAGAAAATTACTCTAAACATTCACTATTGTTAATAAATATGTTTCAGAAAGCAAGAGACAACAATGGATCCTGGCCATGGCGTTTACATATGATTGGCTGTCAGATACTTGGGATATTTCCATATACTTTGTCTGAGACTAAGAATGTATGTCGTTACAAATTCAGCCTTAAGATCTGCCTCTGGGGCCTCTTATTACAAACAGCGAACTTTACACTTACCGGATTACGTTTGAAAAAAATTATATCGCTACTAGATAATTTGGATATAGGAAATGCAACATTTATTGCTGCCACATTTGCTTTTGGTTTCTCACATATTGGAACATTGAGTTTCCTGTTGGTGAACTGTAAGAAAATGGCAGAAGTTTTGGAAGATATTTCTACCATCCTTGAAAACTTTGAAAGGGTTGAACGAAAACCTGTAATCTCTGTAATGGTATTTATATTATGTGTACCTCTTTACATATTTATCAATATTCGTGGGCTAGGACCTACAACACTCCTTGACCTGGCTTACGTTACATTTACTTCTGTGTTAAGCACCGTCAGTTGGACTCTTCCATTGGAACTCTTCATGTTGACCTCCAAGCTTTTCACAGAGAATTTTCTTTTAAAAACAGAGAGAATTCGTATAATATCCATCAGAGAGCTTTCACTATCGGCAGTAAATAACTCTGTGCACTCAACAGATATATTCATAGCTGATAGAAATGTGAAAATATCAAATGTCCTGCATTATCTTGAGTTCGTGAGTCACAAGGTGAGAGTTTTATATGTATATGTATATATGTGAATATATCTTCTTTCAAAAACCGGCCATATACCACCGAGGCAGTGTGGGATATGGTAACCCATTCTCTTGTAATATATAGAAGAGAAGAGGTTACTAGCCCCTTGCTCCCGGCATTTTAGTCACCTCTTCCGAAACATACACACACATACATACAAATAAAGAACACACACATACACAAACAATATCGATAAGTGTCTTTAACAACCAGTGACTAACACAACAGGCCAAGTATTGAGTAATGGCATTACACTCAAAGACATTAAGTTATTTTATATTAAAGCTTCCTGCGTTATTTAATGACCATTGCGCAATAATCATTCCGTTATATTTTGAACAGACAAATTTAAAAATAAAAATATAGGAAAAGTATTTATTTATTTACTTATTAATCTTAGACAATATTTTAGTCGTATCATTATTCATAATACAATTACCTATTTATTTTATTACCCTTTATATTATTGATAGATCATCTAACGTAACAGGTCGACGACGACGCCTTCACAGTCAATAATATAATGTTTGCTCTGTTATCAGACCTTGAAAGCTTTCTATAAAGAAACACTGACGAAAAGTCAATACAGCAAATAAATAATAATTCCCTTGTACTCGCTTCTTCAGCTCACTTCATAACGTACTCTGAGTCCAGGTGGACTCGTATTTCACACAGATTCAAAAGCTTGTTATACTATTGGTCTGCATAGTACAGGAGTAAATTTCATTACCCTTAAAGAATTATATGCGGGACACACGCTCACTAGGGCGTGTTTTAAGACACCTGCCGTCCCTGTTCACCTGACAGTAGGTACCTGGCGCCTGGGTGTTAGGCGACTGGTGTGGGTCGCATCAAGGGGTCAAAATTAAACTAATTTACCCGAAATGCTCTGCATAAGAAGGGGCTTTCAATATAGTATGTCATTGATGTCAGCTCGGTCTGTATAAGTTGTACGTAGTTGTACTTGTAAAATAGTAGTAATAGTAGTAGTCGAGTTAATAAATATGTTCAAGCAAGCAATTGACAACGATGGCTCTTGGCCATGGCATTTCCTAGTGATTGGCTGTCAGGTATTTGGCATATTTACATAAAATTTGATACTAAGAATCTGTGCCGTTTCAAATTTATCTTTAAGATCTGTCTCTGGGGTGTATTTTATACAGTGATTTTTGCATTTGCCAGCTTACGATTAAAAATTCTATTGCTAGAATTTAATTTGGAAATAGGAAATGCAACATATAATGCCGTCACCTTTTCTTTCTCTCAAATATCGGTACTACGAGTTTTCTGTTGGCGAGGAATAAGAAATTTGCAGGAATTTTGAAGACCTTTCTACCACCCATGAAAACTTTGAACGAGTTAAACGAAAACCTGACATATCTGTAATGCAATTTACATTAGGTCTATCTTTTTACATATTTACCAGAATACGTAAGACTGGAACGTCAACAATCTTGGAAGTGACTTACGCTTCAGTCTGTGCAACGCTAAGCGGTCTAAGTTAGACTCTACCACTGGAAGTCTTCATGTTGACCGCCAAACTCCTCGCGAAGCATTTGCTATTTAATACAAAAAAATCGTAGAGTAAGAATAAGAGAGCTCTCACTATCGTCAACAAATGTATTCGTCAACTCAAAAGATACGTTCAAAGCAAAACGTAATGTCTTGTATTTTGTGGAGTTCAAGATTCACAAGGTGAGCCATATATATACTAGTATAATATAATATAAATAGTATAATAATAGTATAATATAATAGTATAATAATAGTATAAATCCCGTGGCCTCGTGGCAAAAGCTCTCGTATCACATGGTGAGGGTTCGGGTTCGATTCCCGGCGAAGCGGTGGAAACATCGGACGTGTTTCCTTACCCATCAGTAAAATGGGTACTTGAGTGTTAGTCGACTGGTGTGGGTCGCATCCTGGAACAAAACTGACCTAATTTACCCGAAATGGTCTGCATAACAAGGGGCTTTCTATATAGTAGTATGTCACTGATGTCAGCTAGGCCTGTATACCTTGTACATGTACTTGTAGTAAATAAAGATATATATTATAACAACATTACGATTAGCCGGGGGATCGAACCCGTATTGCTTTAGCCCGCCTCATGGTGAGCGAAAATTCCACGACGCTCTAACCAACGGGCCATACATTTCTACAAGCATCACACACCATGATCCGAGGGCATACGATGGTGTGGGTGCCTCAGACATATATATATATATATATAAATATATATATATAAATATATATATTAGTTTACTTTTCTTGATTACACAGGCAAACTCGCACAACATATTTATATTTTTTAAGTTAGGGATGGATGCCAAGTGAGATTTTTCTTTTATTCTAACATCATAAATTAAAACGCGTTACCTAAGTATAACATAAGAACATAAGAACATAAGAAAGGAGGAACACTGCAGCAGGCCTGTTGGCCCATACTAGGCAGGTCCTTCACAATCCGTCCCACTAACAGAATATTTGCTCAACCCACTTTTCAATGCTACCCAAGAAATAAGCTTTGACAATTTTACCCACTCATGCGCGAGTCCCACTCAAATCCATCCCCTCTCACTCATGAATTTATCCAACCTAAATTTGAAACTACCCAAGGTCCTAGCTTCAATAACCCTACTAGGCAGACTGTTCCACTCATCAACTACCCTATTTCCAAACCAATACTTTCCTATATCCTTTCTAAATCTAAACTTATCTAACTTGAATCCATTATTGCGGGTCCTCTCTTGGAGAGATATCCTCAAGACCTTATTTATATCCCCTTTGTTAATACCCATTTTCCACTTGTATACCTCGATCATGTCTCCCCTCATTCTTCGTCTTACAAGTGAATGTAATTTAAGGGTCTTCAATCTTATAACAAAATAGCTTATTCTCTACTCTTAAGACTTACATATTTATTTTTCTGCAGGTGGAGACCCTGCGTGAGAAAATAACTGACTACTTTTTCCACGGGATTAGTTTGTTACTTCTGGTGTCTCTCATCCTGGCCACCGCTACGTCTTACGCTATTCTCCGGGGACTCCTGGTGAACGGAGGGACCGTGGTTCTCTTCATCTTCAGCTTCTTTCTAATTTGGCAGATCAATCGAGTAGGGCAGAATTTTATAAACGAGGTAAGGCCGTCAAGGATTTTCTGATTAGATGCATAAGTTAGTTACATTATCTGCACTGGTGTGATGTTATCTCCAGCTGTGTAAAGAAACGTGTATACGAAGAATACATTTTTCACAGAAAAGCTTAGAGGATAAAGTTGGTGGGGTTTGTTTTATGATCCATGTCACAGGAAAAAGCAAGTGGCTCATTTAAATCGCAATTGCTCAGCAGTATTTCACGACTCAACCCTATTTTTAATTTGGTGTCAATGTTGTTAGCGAACTGAAACGACTATACTAGACAACAAAATGAAGGTGTTCGTATGTAAGATGCTGATCCCAAATGTAAAGCGGAAATTGATACTGTACGTCAGAATCTGAAGTTACTGGAAAACAATTTCAAGAAATATTTTATTTTGTTCCATCAAAATTTGCAACACAGGCAGCCTTACTGTATGCCTTCAATTTACACAAAATCAGGGAAGACTGTTATTCACTTGCACTCTAAAGTGTCTAATAGAAAAACTTTGAAGAAAATTGAATCTGCCTATAGACCTAAGGAATGATAACGTGACAAAATCTTGAATCGCCATGGTATCGTAAGACTTATTACATCGAAAAATACAACGATAACCGAATGATTATACCGAGGCGGAGTACTGAGTCGATGGTCTGGTGACCCGTTATGACTAAACTGATGAAGGGAGAGAGAGAATTTCGGGAGTCTAGGTACCAGAGAGATATTGGCTCTGAGATCTAACAAATTACGAATAGTGCTTGTAAGAGATATGGAGCTGTATCTCCTGGTACCTGTAAGGGCAATGTACCTTCAGACCAAACCTGGTTAAAAAAAATGTAAAATGAAAACAAGTTTTATTGGAACTAAGTGTTGTAGCATGAAAACAAATATATGCATAATTACGATTTGAAGCTAAGTACCGTAAGGTTGGCACATAGATCGTAAGCGGGTCATTAGTAAGAGGCGTAAGATTCAATTGTGTATTCTTCCACTCTTGTTAGGATCAGAGAAAAGAACCAAGTAAACGTAGCCCTTGGGAAGTAAGGAGGTGACATCCAATTGATCTGGCTACTTCGACAAGGTTTGCTACTTTTTCGCCCTCAATTATACAGACGTACTTTTTCCCTGAGTGCGTACATGAAGGTAGGGACACTAAGGATCACTATTCAGCAAGTAAACAAGATAATATAGCTGTACAAACAATGTGACGCGCGTACATTGTCGACTGTTTGAGAGTTAGAAGACTGTTTACAATGTGGTTGTTGCCCTGCTCCTAGCAGGGAACCTTAAAAGACCCCCCTTTTCTAGCCGTCAACACCATATTCCTCTCCTTCTAATCGAAAATAGCATTGAGAAACGGCAAACAGCATACCTACCGCTTAGCGCACAGGCGCCATCTACTGCCGGTCCTTTGCCACTTGTATCCGGACCAGCTCTGCAGTAACGATTATGCAGTCATAAGAACCAGAAGCATTTTCCCTCTACCCTGGCCAACCAGCCCCATGCGGCTGGGTCTAGTCCTGCCTCTTTCCTCTCCCTCACCTTTCTTCCAGTATCCAAATCTCCAAAGATACCCAAGTGTTGCATATGCGTCTAATTTAACAACTTGTCGGTTCTTTGAACCATTCATCTACATCCTGTCTGACACAGCAACATTTTGAGATCTTGATACAAACGGATTCTTCAACACTTGTCCAACCTTAGGACGAAGACCTACTTTGACTAGTGGATGATACCACTATGACCCCGCCTCCTCCTGCTTCGCCTCACCTGTCTACAGTATACAAGCAACTTCTATTTGCCCTATGCTGTACTTGCTTCAAGATTGATGGACTGAACACATCGACTCCAGGCCGAGGGACTGATTTCCTCAAACTCCTCCTCTCCTTTCAACTTTCTACTTTGTATTGGACTGATGAAGCCACTGTGTGGCGAAACGTTTTCCTCAATAGAGATACCCAAGTGTTGCATATGTGTCTAATTTAACATCCAAATCTCCCTTTCACCTACATGGGTCTTACCTGGGAGTATCCTAATACTGTTGTTGTAATGGTAATGGCTCCAGGAGGTCACTTGAAAAAACTGCAGGAGCGCAATTGGGAGATAAATGAACACATAGCTAAAAATGCTTTTCTGAGGACCTGGAACAGCGAGCGTGGCTGTGGAGAGTACATCCGTGACGAATGTGTAATATTTCGTCTGTAAGGAAATCGGAAGAACAGGTATAGAGAGTACAGAGATGACGAAAAGATGCAATATCTTTTATGTTGGGCAACTGGAAAAAGGAACAGGTGTGTTTAAGGCACCCAGTCTGGTCTGTCAAAATATCTTACAGAAAAATACAAGTTGGATTATTTTGCAGTAATGTAATTCATCAAGTAAAGTTTGTTCTTAAACTATTTTGACATATCTGCATATTTTTTGTTATTGTTGACAATACTATGCATGGAGGTCCCTTCTGTTCTGAAATATTAATAAAAATAATACATATTACGTTTTCAGTATTTTTTTTACAAATATTTTAATAATGTGAATATATGATTTTTTTAGGTAAACAAAGCTGTTGAAATACTGAAGGATTTAAGCTGCCGAATTAAAGACCGTGATTTGAAGTTGCAAGTAAGTTGCATAATAATTTTGCAAAATTTCAGGTGTTTTACGTTGAATCGTGAAGTTTCTAATAAGCTTAAGATTTATATATGAACAA
The DNA here is from genome assembly GCA_009830355.1 of Cherax destructor. Taxonomy (NCBI): domain Eukaryota; kingdom Metazoa; phylum Arthropoda; class Malacostraca; order Decapoda; family Parastacidae; genus Cherax; species Cherax destructor. The sequence continues at coordinate 62,328 of WNWK01006628.1, read as the reverse complement.
AAAACTGTTTTGCTAAGTTCAATTATGGAGCTGAATGTTTCTTGTGTGTTCGTTTGTTAAATTGTAGGTGAACATTGATCTTCAAATACTATTACAAAAATACACTTCCACAAGCACTTACAATATTATACTTACATAACTGTACGATTTCCGGGATGTTCGTTACTCGGGGGTCCACTGTATTAGGGAAAAGCAGCTGAGATAGAGGATATTGTGACACGAATCTCAAAATCAGGTTGGGATATAATTTTGAAGTGGTTGGGGCATTTGGTCAATATTCGGGGAAAAGGGGAAAAGGTTTCAACGGATTGTATGCATTATATATCAATAACAACACTGTGACTAGCCAAGGACTCGAACCCATGTTTTGGCCCGCCTCATGGTGAGCGAAAACCACATGATGCTCTAACCCACAGGACCACCAAATCCTACAAGAATCAAGCACCCTGCAGAGCTAGGTGTTTTACTGTGATCCGAAGTCATGCGAAGTCACTGGCAATTATGGTGTAACCTTCCTTTGGCGGGTTCATTTAAAGGTTGAAGGTTGAACCAGAGTTTGCCTCAGAATCTTATGGGATGAATAACAATGGCTGTCTTCCTTGTAATTTCAGATGGCTCCCTGTTTAAACGAGTTTATTTTAATGAGCCCCGTTTTCCTTTGTATAATAACTTTTAGAAGTCTCCCCTTTAAATGTTCCCGTTTTCTCCTCCAATTAAATGGACCCGCCGAAGGAAGGTTACTCCATAATTGCCAGGGACTTCTATATCACTGACAATATAATTATGTATGTAAAATCACTTATATCATAGCTGAATATGACCGATTTTTTATTATCGCCACACTATTTTCGCTTAGGCTATTACAATATCAATGTTTGTAGGATTTTTCTAATGTTATAATATTCATCCTTCTGGCTATGGGCACTTCCTGCCCTTCTCTGCCTCCCTCCCTCACTAGTGAAAAACATCCTCTGGAATCGTATTAGCTCGGACATCCTCTTTTCTGCAACTTTGCAAGCTCCTGATGTGTTGATTGCAACATGATTTTCCTAGAGCTATCATTCTACTCCCATCTACTTTTACCCGTGTTTGTTTTGCTTAATATATATATATATATATATATATATATATATATATATATATATATATATATATATATATATATATATATACAAATATATATATATATATATATATATATATATATATATATATATATATATATATATATTTTACTGGAACCCTCATCCTCATGCACACACAAAAATCATGATTGTAAATTCTGATTAGAATAAAATATTTGAACTTTAGTATGTTATAAATTTGCTCAAAGATAGATATGAAACATTAAACAATCCTAAGATATATTTTATATGTATTTGTTAACAGCTGCACCAAGTGATTACAAGACTGAAACCTCTACAGGTGTTTGACATGTGTGGCTGGTACACCCTGGGCTCCAGCTCCTTTCTCTCAGTGAGTCTCAACTTCAATGGAAATTATTCACTTGTAAATCTCATATAGGACTTAGTGACAATTAAGAACTGTTATTACATGATCGAATTTTTTTAATGTTGTATATATGTCGTTATTAATGCCTTTTAGTCTCGTGATTCATTTTCAGGATTAATTTTGTATAGAATGATGATTAAATTGATTAGTCAGTTTATAACATGCAAGGTAACAGGCCTGCCTGACTTCCTGCTTGTCTATGTCTACTACTTGGTCTACCAGTGTTTCTCTCTCTCTCTCTCTCTCTGATTGACTGTTTTCTATGACACCCATAGAACCTATAAAGTACTGTGACACATTCTGTGTGGCTCGTCATTTTTTCCACTGGTTTGTGAAACTTCTCCACAATAAAGATACCCAATGTTGCAGATATGTCTTACTTATCTAACAGTTGGTTTACAAACCATTTAAAATGTATTTTGGTCAGGGGTTCATAAGCCACTGTGGAAAGGGTATGGTGACAAATTATTGTCAAGTATTTCCTTCAAAAATGTGATAAAAGCAATATAGCTCTTAAGGTCCCGTGACACAAGTTTAAACCTAAACTCTGCTTTACACTCACCAAGTCACCCATACTCACCTTCCTCTATACACCCACCGTGTCTCACCCACATCAATCCATTACAACATGACGACTAATCTGAAGCATCAGTCCCATTCAAATATCTGAACACAAATTCACTCGGCACTTTTCAACTCCTCGTTCAATCGTAAACCCTAAAAATCATTTTGATCTAAGATAAAAATATATATCATTTGTTTTATATAAATTATTGTAACTTATATAAAATATATTTATTGAATTACGTCAAATTAAATTGCTATTTTATAATAAGCTTTTGGAATAAGGAAATGTAGTAATTTCCAAAATCACTGAATTAACGAAAAATAATTTCATTGTTGTTTATTAAAATTATTGAACTTATAGTAAATAGTATGTAGAGCAGAATAAATTGCGTTTGTATATAGGTTCGTATGTTTCAGTCCATCAAATCATTAATTGATATTGACATAAATACAAAAATAATCTTTAAATGTAAAAACTTCAAGCTTAATTCTTAATGATCCTTGTAATTGACTGATTTACCATTCGTGTGCGTAAACTTTCAATAAATACCCATATATTTAATATTATCAATTATAGTTATAATATTATAAAATATATATCAAAAATATATAAAGTATATCAAAATATATAAAATATGAAAAATAAAAATTCATACTTTAACTAATATATTTATATATATTTTATATATTATATATATATATAATATATATGATGAAAATAAAACGCTCACGGTGAAATCCAAACATTTCTCCTCAAGTTTTTAATTTACTTTTATACCATTTAGTTTCATCACTAAGAATAACATTTACTGGCTGATACTGTCCATAATCTTGTTAACATTTACTAATTTGTTTACAGTCTGTAGTATGGTTGTGACATACCTGGTGATACACTCAGGTGGGGACACTGCATCTATGCTGTCTTCCCTTTGGGGGCATCATGCATAACGACAGTGATGCTGCAATGACTTCATCGTAGACTACCGTAGCACCCGCGAGATGGCCAAGACGAACCTGACGCTCTGAGACGGTGGTTCTCAGTCTTTCTGCTTAAATGACCTCATTATATGGTCAAATATGACGTGAGCTACACCTCGATACCAAAAGGAATTAAGAAGTAACCAACAAAATCGACGAACTTTAACATATGATACCCTCAGTCAAAGAAGTATCAAAAATTTATTTACCTCTTCCAGAAATTCGTGTTTGTTTTTACAGAACTTATCATAATTTTCAACAATTCGTTTAACATAAGAACATAAGAATGGAGGAAACTAGAAGACCATGGGCCCCTCAAGGAGGTCCTTATCAAAACCACCACTACCAGAATTTACCCTGCACCCACGACACCAACAAACCCAGCCCCTCCCCTTCAATTTTTCCAATCTTTTTTAAAGCCACCCAAGGTCCAGCCCTATCACCCTAATCGGAAGATTGTTCCACGCATCTACAACTATGTTGAAACCAGTACTTGCCATGTCCTTTTTAAATCTAAATTTTCCAATTTTAACCTTTTTTCTGGTTCTTACTTGGTTCGATATCCTGATTTTTTTAAAATCTCCCCTTTTTTATGCCCATCATCCACTTGTACACCCATGATATCTCCTCATTCTACGTTCTCCCGAGATAAACAACGCCAAGTCTATCTTTATTTCATTTCACTGAAGGAAAATGATTGGGAAATTTAAGAAGCAATACGGAAAAAAAAATTATAATTGCAAAATAAAAAAATTCAGTTGTTCATAACAGTTTTAATAGTCGATCACATTTAAATATATATTATGCAAAGATAGGCACTGTACACTTAACGTTTCTAATTTATTTAAAGTAAAGTTTAGGTTTACAGTTTAGTAGAGAGAATTATCATTAAGATGAACGAATAACTGAAGAGTAATAATAATCCACATGGTGACATACTCAGAAAACTGACTGATCAATTGATCAATGTTTGTGACGCATTGTCTTAAAATCATATAAAAATGTTCATCTGTAAGTCTTTGATACGAGAATTTAATTAAACAGTTTTCATGCTTGAAAATTTTAGCACGAATAAATTTCCCACTAAAGACTATGTACAGCAAACTTCATTATCTTTAAAAATATGTTAGGTAGGTTTCCTTTAATTTCTTCAGACTACTTGTATTGTGCCTGTCTCTGAGTGTCACTGACAGACAAAAACAACGAGTATTATCTGAAATATTTCACTTGTCATCTGGTGAAACTTCAAATGACTCGTGGAATATTCTCATCTCTTTAAAATGCTTTTAAAAATTAGTAATCATTTTATTAAAGTCACTCTGCAGGAGCTTTAGTGCTTCACTTTATTTATGTGTAAATATCTTGAGAGTTCTTTTAAAGCATGAAAAGTGTGAAAAATTACATTCAATGATTTGCTTCACAATCATTTTCAGTTTTCACCTCAGTATATATGTCAGACACCATTTTTTTTCTTTATCCGGCATCTTTAGAATCAAATTATTCGAAACTCAATATCACTCAAGAACGACACACCAAAATATCACTTGATGACCTCGCCTCTTCACTACCACCTGACCTGAGCAAGGTACAGCACATCCCCCATAGTCTGTATCTATCTCAGACAAACAGCTTTGAACCTAACAAAGTTTTGGGCAATGCCTGATAAAACTTGTGATTGACAGCACCACTTATTACATTTTCGAACCTGACTATTTTTATTGCATAAAGCCAACTAGTGAATAATACAGTGAAACTGCAAAGAACGTTCAGCTTTCAATTTCGATATATTTTCATTTATTCACTTAACTTCACCAGTTGTACTTCCAACAATATTTTTTACACCATCTACAATCACTTCTCAGTTTGTGCAAATCAAGTTAAGGTTATACTAACCATTATGAAAACATTTTCTGTAGTAAAAATGTCTTTCGTCTGCTGTATTGGAATCAATGTCCTTTATATAAAAAAAAATAAGAGTTGAGTAGTGTCTAAAACCTGGTTTCTCTCATCTAGTGTCAAACGAAACGCTGAAGAGGTATTGTCTTGTAAATCAAAGCCTCATACAACTTACTTTCTGATACAACCATCTTGCCAGGGCACATTTCTTTGATTATTTTCCATGCCCTTCCTCACAGGACCCCCCATTAGTCAATGGTCTGCCACTCAAGATAATATATTTGCTATGCGATAGTTTGCCCCAACCGCAGACACATTTTCACTAATACGCCACTGAAAGACTTTTAGCTAATTAGACACTGATGTATAGAGTGAACTAACCTCCCTTGTTGCTCCTAACTTTGTACTCCTTGAAAACAAGGTAATTGTTTTCGTAACACTAAACAACAAAGAAAAATATATTCATCTGCTACTGAAATAAATGTAGCAGTTTTAATGTAATACGAATATGATGATTCCAAATTTAGAGTTGAAAGTGAGGTAACATGTCAGGGATGTTTAGTTAAAAGAAAAATAAATTCAAGTATATCCTGTTCCATCAAAATTAATATGAGACAAAAATTTATTCCTATTTACGCAACATATTTTCACTGGTGGTAGAAAATATTTAGAAAAGGTTTTAAGTAGTATTTGGTTTCACGATTTTGACTAACAGTGGTGTCTCTCAGAAGAAACCAACGGTAGTCCCCCTTCATGTTGGAATTGAAAAGCCCCTGATAGCGTACCTCCATTGTACTGATTTCCTAATGAAACCTTTCACCATGTTCATCACTAACAGTTCCAAGGGAATGGATGGAAAGAAATCCAGGTGTGAATGAAGAAAGTGCATTTTGGAGGACGTACGACAACCCAGTGCTCTATAGGCTTCTATCATGTTTTCTTTTAACTCAGCGTAATTGTCTTTGTTCCTTCCTGGATCGTTCTGGACACCTTGTCTGAAAGCTTACGATACAGCCAGTTCCAGTGGGATCAGCTTTGATAGTAAGACCGCGTCGGATAACAATTCACGTATTTGTGGCCAACAAATACTTCGGCCCTAAGTTTGGTGTCAATTAAAACTCCTCCAAATATTTTCTTAAAGCAAAAAATCCTGCACCTTCACCACCCACAACCTTTACAAAGTTTCTCATTAATTGTAAAAGAAATATCTTTTAAGGATGACATGTTGCATTTTTAATTTTCGTTGAATTGGGTATTTTCTTGCCGTCCATTCTTTGGTCTTGTTATGGTTAGCATCGTCACGACTATTCCACAAACAAAGGAAGAACATTAGGTTTGTGTAACCAAGTTGGAGATCAAGCATTATTCCTAGGTTTTAGGTCTCCACTTACTCTCACTGTATTTTGCTAGAGTAGAAATCCTAGCACTCGTAGCTTTCATTAATCCCACAACATTGCACTTATGAAAGACCACTGCTTTTAAACGGACTTTGCTAGAATCAATGAATAGTCTTCATTCATCAGAATATTCATAGCACAGTTCCTTCATACGACCATTCACATTAGTCCAGAAATGCTTATCATTCTCCATTTGATAGAATGCCGCCAAACTAATACTGTGTATACGAAAGCGAAATCTTGTTGTTCCTCCTGTTAAGGCTCCATACTTGTAAGCACGATCCAAGCAGTTCTGCTTTGGTGTCATTTAACTCTTGTACAGTGTCTGAGGTTATTTCACATTTCAAAACGCTGATGGTTTAGGTTTTTTTTTCACTATCACGTGGGACAGGTACAGGTGTGCCTCACTATGTAACACTGGTTTTAATGCTAACTCACTATGCAGAAGAGACAGTCAATCAGTAAACTCTTTGGTTCTCACAACACCATTGGTACTGCAAATAGTGTTGATACGTTTTCCATTGAACCACTGTGTCAGTCAAGAGCACAATACAGCTTGTGTGTAGAGCCCATGTTTTTTCTTGGTCATCTATCTTGCAACTGAAGTAGTGTCTGTATGCAATGTTGAAACGATTTGCTATGCTTCTTAGTTGATCACGTTGTGTATACCTGCCACAAACACAGCAAATACTCTCTTCACTGTTCAGACATCCTCTTTGTTCATGTTAATTTGAAATGAGATTTCATATAAATGTTCAAAATAAATCGAATAAATATGGATGTGTGTAGGTAGCAAAGAAATGCAATTTAAGAAAAATAAACACCAATGTACACAATAAATAGTAACCTTTTATAAATATGTCTGAACACTGGGACAGCCAGAGCATTTCTGATGCTCATCCACTCATCATGATGAGCAGGCTCGATACACAGGATACTTGGTTATACGTACAAGAAGACAGTCTCAAATCTTTCCTCATGGGTGTTTTAAAGTTTACATTAATCACATAGAACCATGTGTTGCCATTATCTTCGTGATGTGTTATGTCTTCATATTCAGTTACACCATACTAAAAATAACCCAAAAAGCTTTTATTTATAAAGAAGCAAATTTATTGCTGTTCAGTGTAATATTACAGCCGTCCACCTTTTATTTCACCTTCTTGACTATTTTACGACTCCCTGTTATTACGTTGTTTATCTTCACTTCGTCTCCCTCCAACTACTGTTCTTCCCTTTAAATTATTACAAATTTTTCCTCTTTTTTTAATTTGTTCTTATATTACAACAGTTTTCACATCAGTTTTACCTTTAATGTTGGAAGTTTTTTTGAAAATTTTTGTCTTAACTTGCTAATCAATTTAGTTTTCAGTAATATTATTTAATTTTTCTAATGGGTTTAAAGGCCGCATTAAACCAGGCTTCAGTTTTTTGGTTCTGACTAATATAACTCCATAAGTGAAACACTTTACTGAAGATTTTAAAAACTGTGGCAGGCGTTGTAAGAGATATCAATTTTTTAACAATATTAATCATTTTAATTTCTATTGACCATGACATTGCGAGTCTTGCATCGTAAGAAAAAAAATTAATTCACAAATTCTAACTAGTCTTCTATTTTTTTTTTATTTTATTGAAGGAAAACAGCGCTTTGGATATTAGCTAAAAAAAATTCGGAAAGTATTTAATAGAATGTGAAAATATATACTTGGTAAAGCTGTGATTTTACTTTCATTATTAAAAGTAGTAGTAATAATGGTAGTAGTAGTAATAGTAGAAGTAGTATTAGTAGTAGTAGTTAATAGCAGTAGTGGTATAATTTGTATTAATGGTACAAGAATATTTATTTGAAAGTCCTAAAACCATAAATATACAATTTTTGAGAAATGAGAGATAATATAGATTTGATGCGAGGAATTAGAGAATAAGAACCCTTCAAAGCATAGCAAATAGAAGGTCAATATAACTGGCATTAACTATAGCTAAAAGTTTGAAAATATATTTTCGATTATTTGGAATTATAATTAAGTAAAATTATCACCAAAATATATAAATATTAACATTTACTGCACATTTAAAGTAACTGAATACAGTAGAGGACTATAATACAATAGAGGACTATAATACAACAATATACTATTATACAACAGAGGACTATAATACAATAGAGGACTATAATACATGTTCACGTTATTCTAATTTTAATAGAGCTGTAATTTTCTGTAAATTTTCAAATCACATAGTTCTAACCACCTGGGTTTGATCTCATATGATTCTCATTGCATAAAATTGCCTGGTTTAGGAAACAAAAATTGTTAATTATTACTGAGGCATTTAAAAAATATTATAAAGTATTCATTTCTTCATGTGAATGTCATGCTTACTTTAATAAATTTTTACTATCTACACTTGCATATAAGTAAATCCTTTACTAAATGATTCGAGATTTGGTGATGGATATTTGTTCGAATGTTGGAACCCAGAATTTCGTGCACTGTGTTTGTAAACACGTTAGTATATTAAAGCATCCACAGCAACAAGTGGTTTTAAAGCAAATAACATACTTCGACCAGCAGGGGAACGAATCTGAGTCATTTAGCCAGTCTCCCGGAAAGTTAGACTTTCGACGCCTTGGTCTACTACGCCACCATGCTACAAAGATGTTAGGTGTCCAGTAAGTATGCTAGACATGCTACTCCTAACACCGACCACATTTGTTGCTGTGGAAATCGAAAGGAACTAATTCACTCTCCCCCTAGTTAGGATACCAGTGGATGCACGTTAATGCATTCACGGAATTAAGCGTTTTATGACAAATAACATACTGTGACCAGAAGGGAATCGAACCCGATTCATTTAGCCAGCTTCCTGGGAAGCTAGCTAAACTCTTGACTTCTTCGACAACCACGCCACCATTTTCTGAAGTATCTTTGCGCCAGGATTGCCTATTAATTTTCTTTTATGCAGGCCAACGTGTTGTAATAAAATTAAAAAAAAATCTAGGTATACTTGGAATCCGTGGATAATTGGAAAATAACTCTTCTTGTCGTCTTTAAATTTACACCACTGGTGAGGCTTCCTGGATGCAGGTCTCACGCTGTGTGGTGTGCGCTGAGTGCCAGTTATTTGACGTTCATCACACATTGGCATTCTCCCTCGACCAGAAAATTATCACCTCAGAATAGAGTAGTTCTGGGACCTAACTGCTCTATTACTATTCCATTTCAATAAACCAGTAGTATGAGGGCCGTCCATGCCAGCCAAGTCAACAAGTTTGACCACTCGGCTGTGGGGTCAGACACTCACTCCAGATGGTCTTGTACATTCACAAACTCTTCCTCTCTACTCCAAGACATAAACCTGTGCCCTCGTTCGTTATTATACTGCTGATTTATCTCTGTAAAAACTGTACGTATCTTGTTAAATAAATATTCAAGTAAGAAAAAACTATCCCCTGAGTTTGCCTTTGACCTTGATTGTCTGGTTGTTCTTGATTGGTGACTTTTGGTTACACCTAGATACTACAATGGTCCTTGAAACTGTTACCTGTGTTCGTAATTTGTTGCCATTGGTGGCATAAGTCCCACTTTGCCAGTTTTATTGAACAGTGATGCTTTTTATCCAGGGGGTTGATTGATTCTGTGAGAGGCTCTTGATCTAGGGAATTGGATCTATGCTCCGATTTCCTGAATTAAGCCTCAATGCCTTCCAACTTATCCCCATAGGTGCTGTATAATCCCTGCGGGTTTAGCGTTCCCCATGATAATAATAATTACAAAGCCTTCTTCTGATTCCCTTTAAAACATTATTGATGTTGCATTGTATAATATGGATTATATCCAATAAGAAGAAAATTTTATATTTTATTGAAATTATGTTTGTCACACCTCCGCACTAACACACCAGCAGAAGGTTCAAGGCCACATTATCGAAATGACACACCAGAAGGTTCAGGGCCACACCATCACACTGACACACCAGCAGAAGCCTCAGGGCCACAGCATTGCACGGAAAAGCTCCCAAGAGAATTACCACCACAGCGGGACATTACATATCTCAAGGTTAGTCAAGCGTCAGACTCGTAAAAAAAATTCTCAGCACCAAAATTCCAAGATGTTTTTATCAGAAAATAACACATTTTTAATATAAACAAAACAGCAACTTTAACACTTGCCTAACCTACACCAGCAGAAGGTTCAAGGCCACATTATCGAAATGACACACCAGAAGGTTCAGGGCCACAACATCACACTGACACCAGCAGAAGCCTCAGGACCACAGCATTGCACGGAAAAGCTCCCAAGAGAATTACCACCACAACGGGACATTACATATCTCAAGGTTAGTCAAGCGTCAGACTCGTAAAATATTCTCAGCACCAAGATTACAAGATGTTTTTGTATCAGAGAAATAACACATTTTTAATAGTAAACAAAAGCAGCAACTTTAACACTTGCCTAACCTATTAGAATGACCTATTTCTATTACACACACAACCCGCACATAGAAGAGAGGAGCTTAAGACGACGTTTCGGTACGAAATGGTCCAAGTCGGACCGAAACGTCTTTTTTGTTATCTATTTCTATTAGTCTGCTCCACCTACCTAAATTTGCTACTTTTAGTCTTCTCCACCTATCTAAACTGCTCCACTTCTTTTGCGGTGAGTATATGTCTCCATCCTGGGGCCTATACTTTAGAACCATCAAGACTGACGACCTGAACATTTTCAAGGATTAGGAACTGATTACCTAAAAGCATTTTTTCATATTCTATATTGTTTTCAAAAGATTCATCGAGGCTCAGGGACTGATCACCTCAAACTACTACTTCATGTCTTCCACGGTCTCCCATGTTATTCTCTGTAACGATACCCAAGCATTGCACAAATTATAAACTGTGTCAGGAATACTGGGGTCCGAACTGGAGGTGTTATAAGTGAATTATGTTTAATGCAATGTGCATGGTGACTGGGGTGTGGGGGGATGCTGAGGTAATGACAGGTGGACAGCGGGGTGGTGGTGGTGGGTGGTGGATATAAACAGTGGGGTGGTAGCGGGTGGTGGACATGTACAGTGCGGTGGTGGTGGTTGGACATGAACAGCGGGTGGTGGTGGGTGGACATGAACAGCGGGGTGGTGGTGGGTGGACATGAACAGCGGGGTGGTGGTGGGTGGACATGAAGAGTGATGTAGTGGTGGGTGGTGGACATGAACAGCGTTGTGGTGGTGGGTGGTGGACATGAACAGCGGGGTCGTGTTGGATGGTGGACATGAACAGCGTTGTGGTGGTGGGTGGTGGACATGAACAGCGGGGTCGTGTTGGGTGATGGACATGAACAGCGGGGTGGTGGTGGGTGGTGGACATGAACAGCGTTGTGGTGGTGGGTGGTGGACATGAACAGCGGGGTAGTGGTGGGTGGTGGACATGAACAGCGGGGTGGTGGACATGAACAGCGGGGTGGTGGACATGAACAGCGGGGTGGGGGGTTGAGGTGGTGAAAGTCAATAAGAATAACCTCGTCTGTTGTAACGTGTATCTTGCCAATAGCGATTCCGATCTCCTCTTTCTCTTTTCCTCCTACTCCTTTCCCTCCCCTTTTCTATTTTCCTTATTCTCTCTCTTTACTTAATAATTTCTCTCTCTTCTTCCTTTCTTATTATCTCTCTCTTCCTCTCCTTTCTTATTACTCTCTCTCTCTCTTTTCTTTCTTCTCTCTCTTCTCTCTCTTCTCTCTTTTCTCTCTCTCTCTCCTCTTTTCTTTTCCCTACCCCCTCCATGTCTTCAGGTTTTTCCTCCCCCAGGAGTTAAAGCTCATTGAGAGAGCCATTCTTGTGCCACAAGAGATCCAGAAAAAGTTTAATCCAAATCCACCGGTGATGCCCTTCAGGCGCGCCCTTTGTCAGGAGGGTCAGCAGTTCCCATATCGCCACGCCCGTACCCCCACCTCGGTGCATTCAAGGCGTGTAGGCCCCCAAGTCAATGATAAGTCTCCCTGTATAAGTCCCCAGAGAAATTCCGTCATAATTCCCTCAGTACAAGACCTCTAAGTCCTCTAGTGGAAGTCTCTCCACTATAAGTAGCCTCAGTATCAGTCCCCAGTGTAAGACCCTGGACATAAATCCACAGGTAAAGGTACCCAGAATAAATTTTCCAATATATGTATGCCAATAATAAAAAACTATACAAGTCTTTAATATAAGTCTCCCAGCAAAGACCACCAACATAAATCTTCCAGTAAACGTCCCCCAGTATAAGTCCCTCTGTATAATTTTCACATTTTTAAGTCCCCATTATAAGTCCCCTAGAATTAGTCCCCCAGTATAAATTTCCCAATAAAAGTCACCCAGCACTCAAATGAAGGTGGTAAGTAAATAATAATAATAATAATAATAATAATAATAATAATAATAATAATAATAATAAAATTATTCTTATTATTCTTATTATATTCTCGAGACAACGAAAAACCTACTGGGGAAATGGAAGATAATAATCTTCATTCAGAGGAAGGAAAGGACATCTCCAGTTACTTGGATCATGAGCCTCACGTCAGCATCAAGGAACACCATGCTGAAAAAATATTGAACAAAAATCGTTTGTACAGTCTTCATAAGATGTGTGTGCCACTTCCTGGGCCAAATCTGTTATCTTTTCAAATTATTTCGGCTGTTATTCAAGGTCCCATTACATCGTAGAGAGGGTCAGACAAATACAAGAAAAAGGTGATGAAATTTGGAGTGGGATGTGGAGGTAAATGACTGATACGGGGCACATACCTGAGGTACACGGGTTGTAAACCTCTTACAAGAAAAAACTTACAAATTATTATAAAGAGCAGCCTATCACTGGAGGCGCATATCAACAAATCTTCGATTAGCTTCCTGGTGCCTCATATACCAAAATCATCACTGGTTAAGAATGTCTAGAAGCTGAGAAACAAATGGTTTCTGACGAGTTTACTCGTGAAGTAAAGAGGAATGGCTTATGGTAAATTACTGCCGAAAAGTAAACTAGAGGACATTAGAAGGATGAAATACCGAAGAAGACATTGCCACGGCATATAATATACTACTTTGAGGGCTTGATCGGGCGGACAAGTGGTTACAAAACATACTATATTTATACCGACATAATTTAAAATAAGATACTTTTGCAGTACTGCATTATTTTATTAGACAACTCTGAAGATCAAATACAGTGCAGGAGATGTCAGGTTAACAACACGTCGGTAGGTCACCTAATTGCACAGCTGCAATTGGCTAGCACATGATGTCAGGGCAATAACACGCCAGTAGGTCACCTGACTGCACAGCTGCACTTGACTAGCACATGATGTCAGGTCAATAACACGTCGGTAGGTCACCTAACTGCACAGCTGCACTTGGCTAGCACATGATGTCAGGTCAATAACACGCCAGTAGGTCACCTAACTGCACAGCTGCAATTGGCTATCACATGATGTCAGGTCAATAACACGCTGGTAGGTCACCTGACCGCACAGCTGTACTTGACTAGCAGCAGGATTGCCAGTACGTAAGACCGAAACTACCTGACTAGTTAAAAATTGTGATATACGCAGCCTCAATGAAGCTGTTTGTTTGCAATAGGAATCTTTGTTTACGAGCCTTTGACTGCAAGCCCGTGGTGGGAACATTAGCAAACAGAGATGCCAAAACTAGTCGTTCACACCTGAAACTCTCAAGACACTTCAACTCTCATAAGCGGACATCAACGTCAAGAACAGTGCCTATTTTGATGTCATCTCGATATACAGTAATGTTCCTCAACAGAGTAATCATCATACAAAGAGAACATGGACCTCCCTATTATTAGTTAAGGTTTCATGAACCTAGTGGAATTATGCAGTAAATTTAACAATTACAAATTTGGGAATGCCAGTTTTGGGATGGCCACTGGTTCACCCACCTGTATTGCATTGATAAATATTTATTAGGAACACTTAGAAAAAGAGCATTTCAGATCCATGACCCCTAGTAAGGTGACGTGATTGAGGCATCTGAATTACATATTGATCAATTCAAAGAGGTTACACATTCAGAATCTACTATGCGAGCCGTCCATCGTGTTTACCATAGAAGTTTAAAACGACAAACCTCTCCTGTTTCTTAGTTTCCTATCGTGCCAAATCGATGGTCTGCATTATGACTCATAACGACACTAGGACGAGGAGAACAGTTATTAAAGAGCAAAAAGGCACAATACAGTGATTGGAAGCTTATGACGACGTCTTAGGTCGTCTTGAGAATCTATTGGGTATCCAGCCCAACCATCTTCGAAGAAAAGTGTTCTTATATCCAATTTGTTCATTCTTATCAAGAAGGGGAGCACGATACACCATGACAACTTTAGATAGTAAGTAAGTAAGTTTATTCAGATATACACAAATACATTTACATAGATTATCATACATAGCAGCATATGTGTAGAAAACCCTCCAGAATTACCCAAAAAGTCAGACAGAGTGACTTATTTCCATTGGGGTCCTTTTAATATCTTAATATTATACACTGTAGGAGATATATGTTATTATACTATAAAGGATATATACTAGGAATAAGATAAAAAAGTTATTTACATTTACATGTGTGTTAGCTAAAAAAAAAAAAATAATTCTCCTCCCTTTCTGTCACTACATTCATTAGGTGCCTTTTGGCTCTCTTTTAGCACTGGTAAAATGTGCATTGTTCTCCAGTGTGGGGACGTAGCAGATATTTGGTGGTTGTGATAAGCTATACATGGAGAGACAGCAAAAATTCTAGCTAGGACAACATGAACAATGTGTGCATGGTTCACAATAGTTCACATGGCTATCCCATGAAATGTGGAACAACCAGACACTGCATTGAGTCAGTGACAGCAGTTTCTAATACCGCAATCCCAGATATCTGTTAGATTCAATATTTCAAGCACGTTGGTCAGCCTGGTGCTGACGGTCAAGTGGCCTGAACCATGTACCATTGACCTGACGCCTTCCGCACCTCACTTCTTACTATATATATATATATTATATATATATATATATATATATATATATATATATATATATATATATATATATATATATATATATATATATATATTTACCAGATAATCTCTCATTCTCTATTGGAATGACGAAGCTCCCAGGAGACAAACATTCTGAAAGAATTTCTTTTCCAGTGTTGTACATGTGCGTTGTGTTCACCCAAGGTGTATAATTAAGGACGATTGGAGAGGAAATAAATGGGAACAACAAGGTAAAAAGAGAAGTGCCATTTAAACAATTATTTAACTTTCAAATATTTACGACTATCCCTGGTGGTGTGAGAATGGACTGTATATTCACGGAGAAGGGCTAAATCCTTAGGGATTACACAGCACCTGGCCTGTCAAAGGTAATTAGGGCTGAGCCAAAGACGGGCAGGTAAAATTCTGATTCTTTGTATTAGAGAACCGTCACTAAAAACACTATATCCACTTAGTAGACCTTCACAAATTAAAGATATCCACACGTTACACACATGTCTATTTCTCGTATAACATTCATAAACGGTCTTCACTGACGGGCTTTGGGACCTACCCTTAAGAAAACAAAGAGCAATTTTTGACAACAGATTAAAAATCTTCTCTTTATTGATGATTATCCACTTTCCTACTCCATCATTCGTTAGTAATAAAAACCTAAGATGCCAAATTATAAAGGTCATGGAGGAGGAATTCCCCTAAAGAAGAGACTCAGTTGAATGAAATTAGATTTCCAAGGAATTCCAGGAGCCAGCAGTCGAAAGTAATCGAATCATAGACTGCACAACGAGGGAATAATCCAGTAACTCTTTCATCCTGGACTAATAAACTATCAAGACACGGTGAATGAGCGTAATTCCATAAAATACTTCATCAAAAGGTAAAAAAAATCATTTCCATAATAAGTATCACAAAACTTTCTCACATTTCGAGTAAATGAGACAAAAAACTTTTTAGGTGTATTATACATAAAACATGAACAAAAATGAGTATTTATTGCACAAGGGATATTAACATTTACAATTATCATTATTATTATTATTTGGTATCTCTAAATGGTATCTTTAAGTCGATATCTCATTTTTATCCAAATGAATACGTTAAAGTTATTGCCTGAATATTTTTTCTTCCCCTTAAGTTTTCGTTTATAACATTGAGAACGCTTCATAAGATCAGCATCAAACTTTCAATGCCAGTGAACTTTAACAAAGTAAAGCTTTATGCAACTACTCGCACGTGCAGATCCTTATGGTAAATTTTATTTAGCCAATTCCCAGATTTCGTAACCAGGAGATAACCGGAGAAAGCCTCTTCTGATTGGCTTCATATTTTCAACTCTGCTGTTAACTATTAAGAAAATAATTGAGACTGTTGCTGGAGTGTGTAGGCACCAATTTACCAATTTAATTTTAAAGTATGGTATTAAATTTTGGTTTAATTTTATAAAATGTTATGCATCGTATAGTAAGGATGATTTTGTATTGTCTAATGTCTATATTCTATTTGCGTTGTCAGTATTTTCGTTACTTGATTTCTGATCCATCAAATTACATTTCAATTTCAAGAGTTCTGTTTTTCTTTATCATCTCACACAGTAGAGTTGGCATCAACCAGATCCGTTTCAACCT
The DNA here is from genome assembly GCA_009830355.1 of Cherax destructor. Lineage (NCBI taxonomy): Eukaryota > Metazoa > Arthropoda > Malacostraca > Decapoda > Parastacidae > Cherax > Cherax destructor. Next base: position 45,325 of record WNWK01006628.1, on the reverse strand, counting down.
AACGCTGATTCTATTCGAATTATGTCCATGAATCTTCAATTCACTGTGCTCTGTTTTCATCAAATCACCGCTTCTTTAGATCATCCATTTTACAGAGGCAACTCAAGTGTCCTATATCACGAGGATTACCTCCTAGATGAGTGATGAAAATGATTTTGAAAAGCGACAAGTTGAAGAATGAGACACTTGTGCAAAATTTCCTCAATGAAAATTCTCAAATGTTGCACAAGTGTCTAATTATTCACCTCCTACAAGCAGAGTGATTGCACTTTCACTCTCCACCCACACTCTACTTGTATCTACGCCCCTCTATCACTGTAACCTATGGTCTCAATAACCTCTGTTTTCCCTGATTCTGATCTTGTTTCCCCCTCATCTGCCCCAGTCTGCCCGATTTTTATTATCTTCCTGAATTTTGCAAACCTGGTTTTCTCTACGCCCCATCGTTTCCTTCTGAGGCTCTGTATCTCATCTTCTTGCTTCCTTTCTTAGTAAAGCTCAAATTCCTTTTCTCTGACTCTATTCTTCAACACATCATCACTTTCAAGACTTTTGCATTGAAAGAAATGAGGAAACATGTTTGATATATATATATATATATATATATATATATATATATATATATATATATATATATATATATGTATATGTATATATATATATTTTATTTTTATTTTTTATTTTTTTATTTATTTGTTAACTCGTCGGCCGTTTTCCACCAAGATAGGGTGACACGAAAAAGAAGAATCACTTTCGTCATCGTTCACTCCATCACTCTTACCAGATGCATGCTGACACTACAGTTATAAAACTGAAGCATCAACACCCCTCCTTTAGAGTGCAGAGACTGTACTTCCCATCTCCAGGACTCAAGTCCGGCCTGCCGGTTTCCCTGAATCCCTTCACAAATGTTATCTTGCTCACACTCCAACATCACGCCATGTCATATAATCTCATTTATCTCCACTTGCTCCTATCTAACAGTCTCATGCACTCCGGCTGGAAGTCCAAGCCTCGCACACAAACGCTCCTTTACCACCTCCTTCCAACCTTTGCTAGGACGACCCCTACACTGCCTTCCTTACACTGCAGATTTACACACACTCCAAGTCATTTTATTTCGTTTTATCCTCTCTAAATGTCCGATCCACCTCAACACCCAATCCTCACCCCTCTGGTCAATACTTTTAGTAACTTCACACCTCCTCTTAATTTCCAAACTACGGATTCTCTGCATTATATTCACACCACACATTGCCCGTAGCAACAACATCTCCACTGCCTCCAGCCTTCTCCTTGTTGCAACATTCACAACCTATGCCTCACATCCATACTCTAACACATTCTCCTCTTTCTTTCCATGGATAACATTCTTTGTCTCCACAGACTCATCAGTGCACCACTCCCCTTTTTTCTTCGTCAGTTCTATGATTCTCCTCAACTTTCATAGACCGTTCGGCTGACAAATCAACTCCCAAATATCTGAATACATTCACTTCCTCCATACTCCCTCCCTCCAATCTGATATCCAATCTTCCATTACTTAATTTGTTTTATCCTCATCACCTTACTCTTTCCTATGTTCACTTTTAATTTCCTTCTTTTACATACCCTACCAAACTCATCCACCAACCTCTGCAACTTCTCTTCAGAATCTCCCAAATGCACAGTGTCATCAGCAAAAAGCAACTGTGACAACTCCCACTTCGTGCTAAATTCTTTATCTTTTAACCCCACGCCTATTGACAACACACGAGCATTCACTTCTATTACAACCCCATCTATAAATATATTGAACAACCATGGTGACATCACAAATCCCTGACTAAGGCCTACTTTTACTGGGAAATAATCTCCCTCTTTCCACATATTCTAACCTGAGCCTCACTATCCTCAAACTTTCCTGCTTTCAGTAAATATCCCTCTTTTCAGTACTTCTTCCATCAGTAACCTACCTCCTATTCCATACATTTGCAACATCTGCTACATTGCCCCCACCCCCATCCACCCTATCATACACCTTTTCCAAATCCATAAATGCCACAAAATCCTTTATACCGTTATCTAAATACTGTTCACCTATATATCTGTAAACACTTGGTCTACACACTCCCTACCTTGTCTAAAACTCCCTTGTTCATCTGCTATCCTGCTCTCCATCCTACTCTTAATTCTTTCAATAATAACTACCATACACTTTACCAGGTATACTCAACAGGCTTATTCCCCTATAATTTTTACACTCTCTTTTGTCCCCTTTGCCTTTATAAAAACAATTTGCATGTTCTCTGTTAAACTCTAGGTACCTTACCCACTTCCATACATTTATTAAATAAAAGCACCAACCACTCCAAAACTATATCCCCACTTGATTTTTACATTTCTGTCTTTTTAACACGAATCCTCAGCAGCTTTACCCCTCTTCCATTGTACCTACTGCCTCACGCACTTCGCCCATACTCAAAACTGGCTCTTCCTCACTCCTACAAGATCTTATACCTCCCTGCCCAATACACGAAATCACAGCTTCCTTATCTTCATCAATATTCAACAGTTCAAAATATTTCCTCCATCTTCCCAATACCTATAACTTTCTGTCTAATAACTCTCCTCTCCATTTTAAACTGGCAAATCCATTCGTTCCCTAGGCTTTCTCAATTTATTAATCTCACTCCAAAACTTTTTCGTATTCTCAACAAAATTTGTTGATAGCATCTCACCCACTTTCTCATTTGCTCTCCTTTTACATTCCTTCACACTCTCTTAACTCTCTTTTTCTCTATAATACTCCTTCCTCAATGTATCACTTCTACTTTGTAAAAATTTCTCATATTCTATCTTCTCTCTCACTACTCTCTCTACCTCATCATTCCACCAGTCACTCTTCTTCTCCCGCACCTACTTTCTGTACCACTTCCGCTGAACACCAACACTACATTCTTAACTCTACTCATACTTCTTCATGTTTATTGTCTATACTCTGATTAGTACTTTCTTAAAGGAATTGTTTGTATATTACCCTAACTACCTCCTCCTCTCTCTTACTTGCTGATTCCATTTTCCTTGTATCCCATCTACCTTTTACTCTCACTGTAGCTACAACTAAAAAGTGATCTGATATATCTGTGGCCCCTCTATAAACATGTACATCCTGAAGTCTACCCAACAGTCTTTATCTACCAATATATAGACCAACGAACTACTACATTAAACTTTATATATCTTGTATACTATATCTTTTTTCTTAAAATATGTATTACTTAATTACCAAACCTCTTTCTATACAAAGTTCAATCAAAGCGCCCCCCATGATCATTTACACCTGGCACCCCAAACATACCCTACCATACCCATTCTAAACGTTTCTCCTACTTTAGCATTTAGGTCCCCAACCACAATTATTCACTCACTGGATTCAAAGGTTCCTAAACACTCTCTCTCTCCTCTACACTCCTCCCTTATCCACTTATATTCTCTCTACTCCACTTATATTCCCTCTTCTTCTTCCATAATTGAACCTTCAACATTATTGCTACCTCTTCCTTTGCTCTAATTCTCTCAAATACTTCTGACTTAATCCCATTTATTTCTCCCAACTGAAACTCCTCTACCCTTTTCAGCTTTGTTTCGTTACAGCTAGGACATCCAACTTTTCACACACATATATATATATATATATATATATATATATATATATATATATATATATATATATATATATATATATATATATATATATATATATATATATATATATATATATGGGGTCCACCTCTGGTGTACATTGTGGGACCCATAGCCTCGGAGAAGTGGATAAAAAGGCTTCAAGGAAGAATATTTAGATTTCTTTCTGAAGCCATTTGAATATTCCACTTCCCCTACCACCCCATCTTTGATTTTGCATAAACTTTATTTCAAGACAAAATACATTGACAAGAATACAATAATGAGTAAAACAACATAGATAACAACTCAGAGCTACATGTCAAATACTTCGTCCAGCTCCCCGGCAGTGGGCCGCGTGCCCAGAATGCTGCAGGCATTTCCCCTCTGGATTGCAACACTGAGTCTCTGAAAGAGGAAGCTGGTCGCCCTGTGGTCCTTAGTTTCTATGACGAGTTTTTCACCCAGCTCTTTGAGAAACTTTAGAGCACACTTGCCCCATGCTCCAAGGGTCTCCGACCCTATTGGAAAGAAGTTATAGCAAGGGGGAAGGCCTTCTTATTTGAGAGTCTTCTGGGTCTCCATGTGGCTGGCAGCTCCACCCCCTTCAGCTACGGAGTATGGCAAGTAGGTGTCTGCCCTTGTGGAAGCACAGGTGTAATCCCAATCAATCTGCTTACCATCCTTCCAGGGTAGCATAGTGGCTCCATCAGGACGATTGTGACTTCCATCAGACCTCTGCACTTGGGGTTCCCGTTGAGCTGGGCAACGGGCTGTGGCGAGGCTTCTCTTTATGATGTCATTGACCTCCTCATGTCTAGCATACTTCCCTTCTGATGTGTGACACACGAGACCATGAAGTCCGAATTAATCAGCCGTCGCCCTGCCGCAAATACACCTATGTTCGGTGAGTATGGGGGCGGCTAGGCGAAGCGCAACACCAATTCAAATGGCCTGTGGGTCGAGTCAAGTCCCCAGAGAGGAATTGGAAACAGCTAGAAGGAATTATCCTGAGTGTGGTGCCTTCACCGCTAGAAGACGAGCTTTGTTCTTTCCTGAAGCGTTGGTGAGCATTGTGTTAGCAATTTTTTCCATGATCGGTTTGTCCCAGTGGGACTGTTTGTGCTCTTTGGGAGGAGCTGGTCTACTGGAGGAGTCTGCCAGGATGTACCACCGCACTGCTGCTTCAATGAACCTGGGGTCTTGAGCTCCCACCACACCTCTCAAATGTTCAGGGACAATCTTCTTGACTAATCCACAGGAAGCCAAACACGATGACAGAAATGCAGGTAAAGCTACCTGCGTTGCTTTGCGCACCCCTATACCTCCTAGTCGCACTGGGAGGGTTGCCTGCTCCCATTGCCGATCATCTAGTGATAGATTCAGTGCCTTCTTAAAGGTTGATCTCAGGTGTGCGTCATACTCGTTAAGTTTTGGGTTGTCAAAAGAGGGTGCGCACCTCAAGAAGTAAGTGAGTCTTGGCATAGTAAGACACCTTGTGAGGAGATACAGGGCAGCATGGGCATCAATATCACATATTCTCTCCATTCTTTTCAGGTCATTCTTGAGGACCGTGTCGATGGCCTTGTGACCCAGCGGTGCTCCCAGGAGGGTACTGTTGGATGGAGTGGTAGTAGTGACTTCTGGGAGGATTGTTCGCACCGCATTGATTATTTCCTGGTTTGTTGTGATGATTTCACACTTTGAGGGATTGAGGATATATATAATATATATATATATATATATATATATATATATATATATATATATATATATATATATATATACATATAACATGCAAAACAATCACGGGGAAGGGAGGGAACTGAATGACACTGGAGACGGTGACAACACTGGAGACGGTGACAACACTGGAGACGGTGACAACACTGGAGACGGTGACAACACTGGAGACGGTGACAACACTGGAGACGGTGACAACACTGGAGACGGTGACAACACTGGAGACGGTGACAACACTGGAGACGGTGACAACACTGGAGACGGTGACAACACTGGAGACGGTGACAACACTGGAGACGGTGACAACACTAGAGATGGTGACAACACAGAACAAAGTGACAACACAGGAGAGGTAAGACAAGATAATGTTCAGATTGTAACCAGGAGGGTTAGCCACCCAGGATAACCCAAGAATGTCAGTTCGTCACCGAGGACTGTGTCTTATTTCCACTGTGGTCCTTCAGTCTTGCTGTCCCCCCACAGGATGCGACCCACACCAGTCCACTAACACCCAGGTACCTACTTACTACTAGGACGTCCCGTGGCTCGTTTGACATCGCTCTCGCCTCACACACTGAGTGTCCGTGGTTCAATCTCAGGCATGAGTGGAAACGTTAGGCGTGATTTCTTACACCTACTGCCACTGTTCACCTAGCATTAAGTAGGTTCCTGGGTGCTAGTGGACTGATGTGGGTTGCATCCTGGGGGGACTGAAGGACCCCCAGTGGATATAAGACAGTCCTCGATGACTCACTGAGATTCTTGGGTTATCCTAGATGGCTAACCCTCCTGGTTAAAAATCCGAACATTATTTTATCTTCGCCAGTGTCACCATCTCCAGTGTCGTCACCATCTCCAGTGTCGTCACCACCTCCAGTGTCACCACCTCCAGTGTCGTCACCACCTCCAGTGTCGTCACCACCTCCAGTGTCGTCACCACCTCCAGTGTCGTCACCACCTCCAGTGTCGTCACCACCTCCAGTGTCGTCACCACCTCCAGTGTCGTCACCACCTCCAGTGTCGTCACCACCTCCAGTGTCGTCACCACCTCCAGTGTCGTCACCACCTCCAGTGTCGTCACCACCTCCAGTGTCGTCTATGTAATGTTTTTCTTGCTCCGCTTTGCTGGCCTCACGTTTCACCTGCCCTCAGGTTAATCAGATTATTTTCTTTATATCTTGTTTCACGCGAGTCATATTTCACTACTTGATGTACATGTCTGTCCCAATGGAGGATTTTAATTACTGACTTGATACAACTCTTTCTACAGCCTTCCTCGCACCTCTCTCTCTCTCTCTCTCTCTCTCTCTCTCTCTCTCTCTCTCACACACACACACACACACACAGGCTTGGGGAAGCAAAAGCTGTGCACTGAAGGAGGGTCTGGGGTGAGTATTGAGCTGAACATATCGCCCGAGACGCGCACATCAACAGAATAACTGCTGTAGCAAATGCGCGTCTGGCAATTCTAGGACTATCATTTGGACATCTATGTAAGGAGTTATTCGCGACACTGTACACAGTGTACGTCAACTGGAGTGTGCAGCACCAGTGTGGAGGAACATGTGAGAGAACTCGGGACGGTTCAGAGATTAATAATTAGATTATTCATCGAAATAAAAAGTCGATTTGTGAGAAATGACTAAAGGTGTTGATTCTGACGATTTTAGAAGAGAAGACTGGATGGTGGGGTTCGAACCCGCGGTCAGAGAGTCTCAAAATTCCAGACCGTCGCGTAAGCCAATGGGCCATCTAGCTTCAATAAGATTCATCCAACTAGGTATATTTCTACACCATAAGAAGGTGTTTTGAAACTCTCTGACCGCGGGTTCGAACCCCACCCGTGGTATGGTTTGTTTGCAATCGTGTCATTACGATTTCCTGAGTCATGTTTACGGCTTACAAAACAGAACAAATGAAGAGAGACTATTTGACATGCAAGACAATGTTGCAAGGGGGTTCAGATTAATGCTATAAACACAAATGAGCCACAGGGGTGTTAGGAAATATTTTTTTAATATTAAGATAATAAATAAATGAAATGAGTTAGATTAGAAAATCACAAATGAAAATTCGAATATCTTCAAAAGTAGGAATGACCTGGTCCAGTAGGCCAGGAATCAGTAGCGCCGGCGATTGAAGATTTAAAGTCAGACCAACAAACAATTCGGTGAACAGACACGCATACACACGTGTGTGTATGCGTACACACACATACACACACGATCGCAAACACACACACACACTGGATAATTTTTAGATTTTCATTGAAAGTCAAATGGCTGTCATTCGAAGAATAACAAGCACAGAGCGATATTTAGAAAAAAAAATGAGAGCAGCGAAGAACCCTTGAACAATAAGTCTGTCTCTTACACGAACCTTACGAAAATATTGCACAAAGCCAAAGCCATTCCATAAGAGTGGATAAACCCCTTGAAAAGCAAAACACTTCTACCTATCATCCAGTTAAGTTTTGGTCAGCAAGCGTTTGTATTTCATATATGTATATCAATAACAACACTGTTGCAGTGTTGTTATTGATCAATACCACCCGTTCGTGGTTACAATAATAATTCATATATATATATATTGAGCTGCTACGCTAACCACCATTGCATGAAATGAAAGGATGAACAGACTACATTTATAGTGGACCCTCGGTTTTCGTTGAAAATTCTTTCCAGAATGCTGTTTGAGTGCCGTTACCGAACGAATTTGTTCCCATAAGGACAAATGTAAATTAGATTAGTCTTTTCAGACCCCAAAAGTACTCTTACAAAAGCACTTACGAAAATACACTTACATAATTGTTTGGAGGTGAACGAAAACCGAGGGTCCACTGTATTTAGATTTCAAGAGAGACTCGATGGATTATGTCATGAAAGACTAATTTGGAAGCTACAAAACACATGGACAAAACTGTTTTGTCGGTAAATGAGTGTTTCTTTTTAAAAAATTTAAATGCGAAATTATGTGTGACAAAAATGTGCTTTTGATGTAAATGTAGCCAACGGACTGCCACAGGGTTCAACATCTGACCCGATACAAGGTATTCTTTAAATAACTTACCAGAAAAAATAAACAATGCAAACAATGACTGTGGATGATGTAGTGATGTGTAAATATAACCAAATCCTTATTTGAATGCCTAAATATGTAAAAAGTTTTATAATCCATGCGTAATGAAATTAATGTTTACAAGTGACATGTTATGTAAATAAGAAAAAGTTAAAACATGCAACATAACTAATATTTATTTTATAGAAAATTTAAATTATAAATTTAAAATTTAAATTTAAAAGCATCAGTGTGACCTATGAGTCATCATTGATGAACTATAGGCAATAAGATACTGTGAGTGTGTGTGTGTGTGTATTTGTGTGTGTGTGTGTGTGTGTGTGTGTGTGTGTGTGTGTGTGTGTGTGTGTGTGTGTGTGTGTGTGTGTGTGTGTGTGTGTGTGTGTGTGGTGCCGAATTAGTAAAACTTGCGATTTTGACTTAAATAGCAACGATCGTCGTAAAAGCGAAAATTTGTGTATGCAATAATTTCGCAAAAACTATTCTGAACTTAACGGAGAAAATATATTTAATTGTGTTTGTTTATTTTTAAATTATTGTAATCTAAAATATATCTAGTTGGATTGGGCTAAATTAAATTGTGCTTGTTATAATAAGGTGAGGTAAGTTTTCTAAGGTTCGTTTGATAAAAATTATTAATTTTTACATTAACATAAATTAAAAAAATATATACCTTTAAAGATAAGAGAAAATTTTAGAAAGGAGGTAATTTTAAACGAGTTCTTGCTAAATGACCAATTTTACCTATTCGGCACGACATTATATATATATATATATATATATATATATATATATATATATATATATATATATATATATATATATATATATATATATATATATATATATATATATGAAATGAAGCCTTTATATTAGAGAGAAATGCTAAGGAAATTGTCCATATCATGTATTAAAAAATAATATGAGGGAGACAGTGTTTTTACCTTCAATAAATGAACAAGGAAATAATAGTTCAAAGAATGAGCTGAAGAATGTTTCACAGCACTAAGAATGTTTCACAGCACTAAGAATGTTTCACAGCACTAAGAATGTTTCACAGCACTAAGAATGTTTCACATCACTAAGAATGTTTCACAGCACTAAGAATGTTTCACAGCACTAAGAATGTTTCACAGCACTAAGAATGTTTCACAGCACTAAGAATGTTTCACAGCACTAAGAATGTTTCACAGCACTAAGAATGTTTCACAGCACTAAGAATGTTTCACAACACTAAGAATGTTTCACAACACTAAGAATGTTACACAGCACTAAGAATGTTACACAGCACTAAGAATGTTTCACAGCACTAAGAATGTTTCACAGCACTAAGAATGTTTCACAGCACTAAGAATGTTACACAACACTAAGAATGTTACACAGCACTAAGAATATTACACAACACTAAGAATGTTTCACAGCACTAAGAATGTTTCACAGCACTAAGAATGTTTCACAACACTAAGAATGTTACACAACACTAAGAATGTTACACAACACTAAGAATGTTACACAACACTAAGAATGTTACACAACACTAAGAATGTTACACAACACTAAGAATGTTACACAACACTAAGAATGTTACACAACACTAAGAATGTTACACAACACTAAGAATGTTTCACAGCACTAAGAATGTTACACAACACTAAGAATGTTTCACAGCACTAAGAATGTTTCACAGCACTAAGAATGTTTCACAACACTAAGAATGTTACACAGCACTAAGAATGTTTCACAGCACTAAGAATGTTACACAACACTAAGAATGTTTCACAGCACTAAGAATGTTTCACAGCACTAAGAATGTTTCACAACACTAAGAATGTTACACAACACTAAGAATGTTACACAACACTAAGAATGTTACACAGCACTAAGAATGTTTCACAGCACTAAGAATGTTACACAACACTAAGAATGTTTCACAGCACTAAGAATGTTTCACAGCACTAAGAATGTTACACAGCACTAAGAATGTTTCACAGCACTAAGAATGTTACACAACACTAAGAATGTTTCACAGCACTAAGAATGTTACACAACACTAAGAATGTTACACAACACTAAGAATGTTTCACAGCACTAAGAATGTTACACAACACTAAGAATGTTTCACAGCACTAAGAATGTTTCACAGCACTAAGAATGTTTCACAACACTAAGAATGTTACACAGCACTAAGAATGTTTCACAGCACTAAGAATGTTACACAGCACTAAGAATGTTTCACAGCACTAAGAATGTTTCACAGCACTAAGAATGTTACACAGCACTAAGAATGTTTCACAGCACTAAGAATGTTTCACAGCACTAAGAATGTTACACAGCACTAAGAATGTTACACAGCACTAAGAATGTTACACAGCACTAAGAATGTTACACAACACTAAGAATGAGAGTTACGATGAAGGGCTAAAATCATTAGCTATGCCATCATTTCATGGCAAGTGGAAAAACGACACAACAAACACAGAAATTCAGAAGAATAACTGACCTGTATATTTCGACCCCCTGTTGGGAGCTTCTCAGCTGGGGGTTGAAATATACAAACCAATTAAACTTTTGAGTTATTGCCTCCATGTGTTATTACTGAACATTGACAAGTGTTCATTACACTTTAGTTACTCATCATAATAAATATAAAACTATGAAAGGAGACTAAACAAAAGCATGGAAATATTAGTACATTTACATTCATCATGGAAAACAAGGAACCCAAGAAGATGTCAAATTTTGATCATAATTTTTTTCGTAAATGGGGAACACAATCAAATGGGATGTAAGGGGAAGCAAATGCTACAATCACTCGAAATTAATTACTTAATTAAGATGAGACACTAAGAGCATTGCTCATCTATATTCTTTAACGATTGTTTATAACAAATAAATGACACAAACCGTAATAATGGTAGAATTAAAATGTTAGATAAATGGACACAACTGCAACTAATGTGACATTTTATTATACGTTGCTACAATAAAACATGACACACCAAACACATAAAACCACATACATATACATGACACACACCAAACACATAAAACCACATCTATACACATACTCAATAATCTGCATGCACAACCCTAGCTAAATAGAGAAAAGCTCACGAGAAAGTTGGTTCTCCCAACTTTCCCCAACCACAGGAGAGAATACGGCAGCCAACAAGTAAGAGTTACGAGGTCAGGAGAAGGAAGGACAAGTATAAAAGTCGGGGGGAAGACAGAGGGACCCAGAGGACGCCGGTCCTGCCACAACAGAAGAGATATAGTACACCAAGTTCACCCATCCAATATCCTCTACAGTGGTACTTCCGTGTTTCCTCATCTCAACCAATGTGTGCGTCTCACCTGTTGTGTATTGTGCATTATGTGGCGAGATGGCACCTGTGTGTGTACTCACCTAGTTGTGGTTGCAGGGGTCGAGTCATAGCTTCTGGCCCCGCCTCTTCATTGGCCGCTACTGGGTCACTCTCCCTGCGCCATGAGCTTTATCATACCTCATCTTAAAGCTATGTAGGGAACCTGCCTCCACTACATCGCTTTGTGTGTGTGTATGTGTGTGTGTGTGTGTGTGTGTGTGTGTGTGTGTGTGGTGCCGAATAGGTAAAACTGGTCAATTAGGAAGAACTCGTTTAAAATTAACAACTTTCCAAAATTTTCTCTTATACGTTTAAAGTTTTTTTTTTCGTTTATACTAATGTAAAAATTAATAATTTTGTACCAAATGAACCTTAGAAAACTTACCTAACCTTATTATAAAAAGCTCAATTTAATTTAGCCTAATTTAACTAAATATATTTTAGATAAGTTTACAATAATTTAATAATAAACAAACACAATGAAATATTCTTTTTTCGTTATGTTTAAAATGATTTTTGAGAAATTATTTCATACACAAATTTTCGCTTGTCTTATATGGCTAAACGAGCGTTGCTATTTAAGCCAAAATCGCAAGTTTTATCTATTCGGCACGACACACACACACACATATATATATATATATATATATATATATATATATATATATATATATATATATATATATATATATATATTCACCGATTGGTGTTTGAGGGAGAAGTCTCAGCGCCTGGTCCTGCCTCTTCGACAACAATCAACAATCTTCTGCGCTGTTGGTGTCTGGCTACTTGAGCATAATCTTACATATTTATGAAACTGTGATTAGTGTTGGTTCGCCAACATCCTTGTTTAACTCATCCCAGTTATTTATCACCCTTAATTTGAAGATGCATTTACTAATACTTCTGTGGTACTACTGTTTTAATAGCTCTCATCTCTTCTCTCTCGCTCCTGCGCCTCACACTTCAATGTATGACTATCTTCTCTGTCAAATCCCTTGAATGTCTTTTACTTCTCTTCAATGACATCTTTTTGCTCAGGGTCGTAGGGATCACTTCTTGAGTTACTCATCACAGATCAGTACCCTACTTAACTAAGAGTGGGTTCCATGCCAGTGTTTACTTGCCTCTCTTAATAAAGGAAGTGCCCTGATGCCGGTGAGGAACTCTTGATGCAAGGAACTGGGCCTGTTCTTCCCTTCGTTGAATCGATCCTGATTGTCTACCATTCCCCCAGGCTATGACACTTTTTGAGTGCTCCTCCAAAAAATAAATATTATGTAATTTAGTACAGCCTTAACATATGCGGTGTACAGCATCCTAAAATGATTCTTTGTTAAGGTCCCTGAAGGCAAGTCTGAGATTGGCTAACCTCATACATACTACCAATGGTATGCAGTTTATGTGCATCTCTGCCGATATATTCTTTGCGATGTTTACTCCAAGATCTTTCTCAGTGAACGATATTTCTGATTTTTCACCTCTATAGCATATACTCAGGATCTGATTTTCTCTCCCATCTAAGTTCTCATGAAGTTGATATATGTTTGATAATATATGCAGCATGTTTAATGGTACTCTGTCTGTCTGTCTGTCTGTCTGTCTCTCTCTCTCTCTCTCTCTCTCTCTCATTTCACTACTTGTGCTCGAGTTTCTATCTACAGTATTGTAACAAAAACATATTTTTCTATTAATATGTTTTGGTTTTCTATGTCTTGTATTAATGTCACTATCTCTTGTACTGAATAGGTGGAAGGTAAATGGATTTTTATTCCACTGGATGTTGTTGTCCTGTCTGCTGTATGAGGGTAGGAAGGAAGGCATGCAGTAAATTGGAGATTGTAATTAGGCAATGGTTGGAGGGACTGGAAACATGGGAAGGACTGAAATAAATGAAGGAAGGGAAATGTGTGTGTATATATATATATATATATATATATATATATATATATATATATATATATATATATATATATATATATATATATATATATATATATATGTCGTGCCGATTAGGTAAAACTGGTCAATTAGCAAGAACTCATCTAAAATTAAGTCCTTTCTAAAATTTTCCTTATACGTTTAAAGATATATTTTTTTCATTTATGTTAATGTAAGAATTTATAATTTTGTACCAAGAGAAACTTTTGAAAACCTACCTAACCTTATTACAACAAGTGCAATTTAATTTAGCCTAACCCAACTAAATATATTTTAGATACGTTAACATTAATTTAATAATAAACAAACACAATGAAATATATTTTTTCGTTATGTTCAGAATGATTTTGGCGAAATTATTGCATACAAATTTTCACTTGTCTTATATGGCAAGGTGAACGTTGCTATTTAAGCCAAAATCGCAAGTTTTACCTAATCGGCACGACATATATATATATATATATATATATATATATATATATATATATATATATATATATATATATATATATATATATATATATATACAAAGATCACAGTAAACAGGTGATATCAAAATATGCAAGAAAACCACTATGAAAAATAGAAGAATTCAAGCGCTTTCGTGACTACTCACACTATCAAGGAACTAGTTCCTTGATAGTGTGAGTAGTCACGAACGCTGAATTCTTCTATTTTTCATAGTGTTTTCTTCATATTTTGATATCACCTTACTGTGATCATATATATATATATATATATATATATATATATATATATATATATATAGTCGTGCCGAAAGCGCTTGGAATTCTTCTATTTTTTCATAGTGGTTTCTTGCATATATATATATATATATATATATATATATATATATATATATATATATGGGTGTGTGTGTACTCACCTAGTTGTGGTTGCAGGGGTCGAGACATAGCTCCTGGCCCCGCCCCCTCGTGTGTGTGTGTGTTTGTGTAATTACCAATTTGTAAATTATTAATTATATGATTAAAAATAAAAAATATAATCAAATTTCCAGTGAAGGTTAGTCGGTACTCACCTATATGTGGGTGCAGGGGTCAGGTCAGAGCTCCTGTACGGTATGGTACGTACGGAGAACTGTTCGCAGGTTTGATTCCCTTCACAACTGATTCCGCGACACCAGTGGAAATAAGTCACAAAATTATTTACAAATATTATCTCTCAGTTCACAGCATGAACCTGCAAACTCGGCATCAGAGTACACAGTACTTTATCCACACAGTCTAGCTGTGTGGAGGTGGATCATGGTAGTGAATATGATATTGTGTATATGGACTTCAGTAAGGCTTTCGATAGAGTTCCACATCAGAGGCTAGTGAGGAAATTTAAGGCACACGGAATAGGAGGAGAGATTTTTTCCTGGATAGAGGCATGGTTGACAAATAGGCAGCAGAGAGTTTGCATAAATGGGGAGAAATCAGAGTGAGGACACGTCACAAAGGGGTGTTCCTCAACGGCCAGTGCTGGGCCCTTTGTTGTTCACAATTTACATAAACGACATAGATGAGGGAATAAATAGCGACATAAGCAAGTTTGCTGATGACACCAAAATAGTCCGTCCAATTCATTCTAATGACATTAGAGCACTCCAGGAAGACTTGAATAGACTGATGCAGTGGTCGAGAAGTGGCAGATTAATATAGACAAATGCAAAATTCTAAACGTTGGACAGGAAAAATAGCCATGCCACATATGAACTAAATAATATAGATTTTAATATTACTGATTGCGAGAAGGATTTAGGAGTTCTGGTTAGTAGTAATCTGAAGCAAAGACAGCAGTGCATAAGTGTTCGTAATAAAGCGAACAGAATCCTTGGCTTCCTATCAAGAAGCATAAATAATAGAAGTCCTCAGGTTGTTCATCAACTCTATATATCTTTGGTTAGGCCTCATTTAGATTATGCTGCACAGTTCTGGTCACCGTATTACAGAATGGATATAAATGCTCTGGAAAATGTACATAGGAGGATGACAAAGATGATCCCATGTATCAGAAATCTTCCTATGAGGAACGACTGAGGGCCCTGAATCTGCACTCTCTAGAAAGACGCAGAATTTGGGGGAAAAACAGGAATAAATAAAGGGAATGTAAATAACGTGCTAAAAATATCTATCCAAGACAGGACTCGCAGCAATGATTTTAAGTTGGAAAAAATCAGATTCAGGAATGATATAGGAAAACACTGGTTTGGTAATAGAGTTGTGGATGAGTGCAACAAACTCCAGAGTACCGTCATAGATGCTAAAATGTTGTGTACTTTTAAAAATAGGTTAGATAAATATATGAGTGGGTGTGAGTTGGACCTGACTAGCTTGTGCTGATGGGTCTGATGCCGTGCTCCTTCCTTTAATGGATGTAACCTGCCCTGAATAACCTTAGGCCGATGGGTGACTTGAACCTTCCTCGCATGGGCCAGTAGGCCTGCTCCAGTGTTCCTTCTTTCTTATGTTATGTACTCTGATGCCAAGTTTTCAGGTTCGAATCCTGCTGTGGACTGAGAGATAATATTTGTAAAAGAATGTGTTACTATGATTTGTGTAACTGTATTTAGGTGCACCTGTACCTAAATACAGTTACTCTCTCTCTCTCTCTCTCTCTCTCTCTCTCTCTCCTTGCGCCCCGACCTCCACCCCCGCCAGGCAGGCTAGTGTTCACTAGGTGGTGTTTATGGGGCAGTATTGGTTGATCCGTAAGCAGTCCCAGCCAAGCCACCGCTGGCATAGCAAGTGGCAGGCGAGTACCCAGGACAACCCAGGAAGCACGGAGGAGGCGCCTCTGCTCTGGCTTTACTGCTACCTTCCTGCTGAATACTGAGCACGCATTGTTGACACTCCACCTGAATTGGGCTCTGTCTTATCCCTTGTTTGTGTCAAATACTTCTACTCCGCGAGATCACCACCGCTCGCGTTAATTTTTAATTTCCGTCTTATGTACTCTGAAAGCTATGACTATTATTTTGTTCTTCACGTGTGTTTTAAATGTGGATTTTTTTAGGGGGGATTTTAAAGTTTCGGAAATGAGAGTTTGATTTTTTAACTTTCTGTAATTTTTTTTATATTAACTATATACCTTCTAGGTTCCATTGTAATTTAGTTATCGAGTTGGATCCCTCTTTATTCTTCTAACATTTTTTATTTACATTCTTCAACCTGCTTATTTACCTCCTTCACCTTCTTACTCCTTCATTATATTGAACCTTCTTCAGGTTTATCTTATTCTATTTTCCAGTTGCTGCTACTGCTGCTGCTACTACTACAAATATAGCAACAACTATTACTACTATGATAGCTACTACTTCTACCTCTTTTTCTACTTCTTTTCCTCCACCTTCGTCTTCTCCTCCTTTCCTTTTTCTTCTCCTTCTTCCCTTCAACTCTAACTTACACCTCTTAACAGCCCACGAGTCCTGAACACTGAAGGTGGTGTCGCAAAACAATCATGTGTTTCAGTCGCTGCGCGATAAAGGTATCCCAGTATCCCAAAATCCGTTCCTTGTGCCCCAGTTCACGCGACTGGAATAGTGCAGAGTGCGGCACAGCTTGATAATGCAGTTAAATATTAGTGTTGATTGATTTGATGGGAATCAGAATAGGCATTCATATGTCATCACGTGGAAACTAAATCCTAATTTCTTTTATAAAATTTGTAAATTGGGACATTTACTGTCCAAATTAAATGCAAACCTTTCAAACAGACCAAAAGACTTTGCCTACACAGCCTAAATTCATGTAACGATAAATCCGCTTCATACGATTTATCGGTCATTGAATACTGATGCCGTTCACAATTGTTATATGCTAATCAGAAGACAGATCTAAACCTGTAGGGGTCATACAGCGCCTGTGGAATGGCAGGCATTGAAATTCGATTCAATCATGGAAGATAACACAAGTTCCTTGGATCAAGAGCACCTCCCCAGCATCAAGTGGAAAATAATGCAATAATATAAAATAATAATGAACTATTTTGATGATAATCGTAGCAAAATGGCCGATCAAAGAAGCTTTTCTCCAGTAATCACAGGTAAACAAAAACATGAAGACGCCTATGTAGCATAGTGCAAAGGGCGCCCAGGCATGCAAGTAATCCCATGAAACTTGCCCACGGCACATTACACAAACATGGAAATTTTGAAGCCGATCGAATGAAGCATTCTTGAGAAATAAATGAACATTAGTGATACACTGTTGCGCTTAGGGCAATAAGAAAGCCTGTTAAGCCCTTCAAGCAACAAGGGCACAGGAAAGCATATCCTGCTCTATACTAATTCACTCAAGGGTTTAATCGGAAATAATTTCACAGATCTTTCTGATATTTATTACGTCGCTTTAATAAACCACAGAAGAGTTTTATATAATTTCTTTAAAAGGCAAAAATATAACTTTTGTAAAATATTTCCACTGAAACACTGACACAAACATTACAGCCTTTGTCTATGATATATCTCTACGAAGTCATAACACGTTCAATTTTTTTAAAAGATAACATATCCACTATTTCTCAACTAATTTACAAATGGTCTCTGTCACAACACTTAATGCACATATCGACAGTCTGCACGAAATCAGTTCACTGACGCAGCTGACTGCGCGAGGCAACTCTCTGAAATCTTCACCCTAAAAAAACACTTCTTGAGGATATGGCGACAAACAAGCGCTTCTAGACGCGGTCGTCCGCACCACAACCCAGGAACTCTGGTACTCAGCCGACCAGTGGTAGAGGATAACGAAGGAACCTCATGAGGGGCTTAAAGGTTAGTTCCAGCAGGTACGGAGTGACTCTCGCCCTATAACAAAAACCTCAGACTGACTTCACCTGGGAATAAGAGGGGTCAGTGGATAAACGACAGTGTGCGACCAGCAGTAACAGCCTGGTTGATCAGGCCCTGATCCACCATGAGGCCTGGTCACAGACCGGGCCGCGGGGCGTTGACCCCTGGAACTCTCTCCAGGTAAACTTCAGGTACACTCCAGGTAGTTTATAACACCAAAACTCCTATCTATATGCACATAGCTAATTAAATTAAGGCCAGATAATATTATAAAGTACTCTATCCTCATTTTACCTACCAATGAGGATAGAAATAATATATTAAGTGAAAAAGCCTGTTACACATACATAATGCTCGACCGAGAGTGTTTACAAACAAGAGGCGTAAAATAAATGTTGCTAATTTTTTTCCCAAAACAGGAAAGTTTTCCCTCGTTAAACTTAAAAACGCCATAAATCCACTTAGTTTAATTTTGGCAAATTGGTACCTGTACATTTCAAAATTAATACAAAATACTTAACATACACCAACATTTAGGGTTTGAAGCCAATAGGAAGAGGCATTTACTAGCTTTTACACGGGATACAACTTGCTTAATACAATTTTCAAGTAAAATTTACATTGATGAAAGTAAATGACAAGTTGTGTTTTACGGAAGCCCACCAATGTTAAAAGTTTGAAGCCGATCAAAAGGGCATTCCCGAGTAATTGACCTAAGACCAACGACTCCCGGTTTTAAAACTATTTCAGTAAAATTTAAAATGACTTGTTCGGATTAAACATATCGGTTTACATTTAATTGTAGAATGTATTGTAAATATAATTTTGAAGCTAATCAGTAGTAGTATTCTTTAGCCATTGAATTCAAAATGAATATCATTTCAATAAAATTGGCAAATTGGGACTTTTGCCATCCAATGGAAATGTGAGAATTGTATTCAGGAAACCAAACCATTGGTGAAAAGTTGAACCCGATGAGATGAATCATTCTTTAGTTATAACACAGATTACAATATTTCCAATTTTCTTACTATTTCACTACATCAGCAAATTTGCCTGCAAACGAAACTGAACAGGTATTATTCTGGTCCTAAGATGCAGCAGCCATTAAATATTATTGAAACCTTTAAGAAGAGGTAAACTGAAATTTATTCTAACCTTATTGAACGGGAATAAATTTATACAATATTTTGCACATAAAATAGTCAAATCTGCAAATACATTTTTTTTAATTTCATTCTCCGCCACCATCGTAGTTTTTGACATCTTTTGTGAACATTTGAAGTTCTGCCACCGAGGATTTTGGAAGTTATCCGAGCCATTCCATGATGCTGGGAACGTAAGTGTTGAAAATTTATAGCCGAGTGAATGAGTCGTTCTCGAGTTATGAGCAAAATAAAATCTAAAATATAGGACGAAAGTCAGGAAACCATTTAAGGTGCCCCATCAGGGACAATTAGTAGAAGTGTATAAAAAAAAGAGTTAGAAAAAGTTCCGACACAATACTAATTACGGAGATTGCGACAATGTCAGTTATATCTGACACAGTACAGTGGTACCTCGAGTTACGAGCTAAATTCGTTCCAGACGGCTATTCAAGTGCCGATACCGAAGGAATTTTTTCCCATAAAAAATAAGGAAAATTAGATTAATCCATTTCAGACCCCCAAAAATACACTTACAAAAGCACCTACAAAAATACACTTACGTAATTGTTAGAGTTGGGAACTGTTCGTAAGTAGAGGTACCACTGTACCATTCCCACACCTCAAGCACCAGTGATGCTCTACATATTCAACTCATTCTGACTATTCTCACTATGAATATATACACAGACACAGGGTCTATAAGGGGGTTCAGCCGGTACATTGGTCTGGGACCCGGACCTTAATGATGAAGATTTTGCGACAGAAATGCAACATTTACCAATAGTACATATAACAAATTTTGGAAAACCAGAACTGAAACCTTTAGAATTGCTAAATTTATTAACAGACTACAAACTTTGTGAGGTATTTCCAAATGTTTGTGTTAGCTGAGAATATTGGTGACAATTCCAGCTACAGTAGCGTCAGCAGAAAGATCTTTCAGCAAACTCAAACATATCAAAAACATATTAAGGTCTACTATGTCTCAAACCCGACGTGTTGATTTAGCAAGACTGAGTATTAAATCAAGCATTGCCAGAGAAATTGATATTATTAGAAATTTTGCAAACAAAAAAGCCATTTCGGTCTGAGCCACTCTCGTTCACCCCTATTTATACCATATATGAACAAAAATGTAAGCTAAAAATATAGACGAGTCACAAGAATGTTAAAAACTACGACAGTTAGTGCGATTAGTGGAATTAGGCAAATTAGAAAGTACTGAAAGCAAATCCCACAGGCAGTTAAGAGAGCCAATGCAAACACACCTTAGTGAGTAAAATTAATTGAGAATAACTCAGTGAGTACAGTACAGTAAAGTACACACACACACACACACACATACACATACACACACATACACCAAATGCCTCTTACGTCTAGTGTCTTTTTTTCACCTAATGTGAGGGGAAAAAAGGCTGGCGTTGGCTCCAAGCTGTCTCCGAAGCTTATTACCATATGAATGGGAGACTACCAAGCCAATGCTCAAGACCTCGGCTGTACAGGAAATCGTGGGGAGTGTGAGACGAGATTTTTAAGGCCTGGTATAGGAAGCGAAAGAAAAACAGCTTCATGGAGTTAGGTGTGAGAAAGACGAAGTTTTAAGAAATGGTTGTGTCATGGTATAGAGGATATGATGCAGAAGGTGAGTTCTGGTGAGGACAATTGTGATGGACTGTTATTTATTGGAGGGATGTGTGTTCATATATTTATTGGAAGGGAGTGTTCTGTTCATTTATTGAAGGGGAGTGTGTGTTGAGGCGACAAGAAGAATGTGGGAGAAACTGGTTGGTCAAGAGTATCAAACTCGAGGAACACAGAAACGCCTGTAGAAGGGATAAGCAAAACAACGCCTGTGTTGAACACGGGAATAAATGTGGATACTTAACGAAGCACGAGCAGCTCTTTGGCAGTGACAGATTAGGTTTGTTGTGAATGTAAATGTGCTGAGTAAAAAGTACTAAGGTGAATGAAAGGAAAATTACAAAATGGTCAGTACTAGAAAAGTCAAACCTACTCACTAATAAAAAAAAAGACCTAGATAATGGTGAAAATGAAGACGTTTCTTGAGGTGTCAATGTTCTTACGTACGATGACTGAAGAGAAAAATAGTAGGCAAATAGAAATGTATAGCATCGCTTGCAAAGAAACGTGAAAGCAAAAAAAAAAAAAAAAATACTGATCCTGGAGAAAGGGAAACAGCTTAAGAGACATTGAAAAAACAGACAAGTGTTGGAAGGCTGTGGATTGTAGTTGAAATGCGAGGAGAAAAGTTCCTCAGAAAGTGAAGATTGTTAAGGGAATAGTCATAACACGAATGATAATTTCATAGCTTAGTCCTTGAGTTTCCAACTTATTTTCACAACAGTGAAATAACAAACTCAAGAAATTTTAGGATTCACTAGTTTTAGTAGAAGGGAATTTGTGTACCATAGCTTTTATTCTCACAGCTGAATTCACAGGATAAGAGTTATATCGTACCTAGGCTAATTTCATTACCCTAGGTACGATAAGGGTAACAGCTGTGCTATCAAAATAGATAACAGTTATGCTATCAAAATAACAAGCTTCTAAAAACTCGGGAATATTAATCGAAGTCATTCGTGTTATGAAAATTCTCTCGACAAACTCTCACCTTCTCAGGAATTCTTCATTTCAAGCACATTTCCCAGCTTTCTAGCACTCCTCTGCTTCTCAATATCTCCTAAAACTGGTCACCATTCTTCAGTATCAAGGAATATTTTTTCCCCTCCACACGCTTGTTTGCACGCAAGTCTTTCAATCTCCTCTCTGTCTAGTATTTTTCTCCCGCAGTCATCGTACAAAAGAACAATGACGCACCCCGAAAAGCCTCTATTTTCACCATTGCCTTGAACACGCAAACTAAAAGAAAATAAACCATCACAGCTTCCCTCACCAGAACTCACCTACTGCTTCACGTGCTCTCTCTACATCATGACTCCCCCATTTCCTACTATTTCAGACCCTCTCACATCTCACTACTGGACACACATTTATTTTCTTCCCCTTCCGAAACCAGAACCTAAAATCTCGGTTCTGCTCCACACGACTTCCTGCACAGTTGAAGTCTTGAGCATCATAAACAAATAGAATTTTAATATTTATCATGTTTAGTACTCGATAAATTTAGCAGTACAGCTATTTTTATCTTTAACTGATTTCAGATAATACGATCTGTTATCCAACCTCGGCTAATTTTATTGCTAAGTTCAAAGGCTTTTGGACTTGCTGACTTATGAAGTCTTGCACTTATCGAAGTGCGAACTTTCGGTAGAGTGGACTTGTAGCCGTGCGGACTTGTAGCCGTGCGGACTTGTAGCCGTGCGGACTTGTAGCCGTGCGGACTTGTAGCCGTGTGGACTTGTAGCCGTGCGGACTTGTAGCCGTGCGGACTTGTAGCCGTGCGGACTTGTAGCCGTGCGGACTTGTAGCCGTGCGGACTTGTAGCCGTGCGGACTTGTAGCCGTGCGGACTTGTAGCCGTGCGGACTTGTAGCCGTGCGGACTTGTAGCCGTGCGGACTTGTAGCCGTGCGGACTTGTAGCCGTGCGGACTTGTAGCCGTGCGGACTTGTAGCCGTGCGGACTTGTAGCCGTGCGGACTTGTAGCCGTGCGGACTTGTAGCCGTGCGGACTTGTAGCCGTGCGGACTTGTAGCCGTGCGGACTTGTAGCCGTGACTGCGACTTGTAGCCGTGCGGACTTGTAGCCGTGCGGACTTGTAGCCGTGCGGACTTGTAGCCGTGCGGACTTGTAGCCGTGCGGACTTGTAGCCGTGCGGACTTGTAGCCGTGCGGACTTGTAGCCGTGCGGACTTGTAGCCGTGCGGACTTGTAGCCGTGCGGACTTGTAGCCGTGCGGACTTGTAGCCGTGCGGACTTGTAGCCTTGTGGAAAAGTAGTAATAGTACTGTGGACTTATGGTAGTTTGGAAGAGAAGTAATGTGGCCTTTTTGAAGGGAAGTAGTCAGATTACGGGGCGTTGGCCCCCGAAACCCTCTCCAGGTATCTCCAGGTACACTTGTACTTCAAGTAGAGTAGTTTGTTCAGCTAGAATATCCAGGTTAAGAAATGTTCAGCCCCAACTGATCAACATATTGAAGTGATTCCTCGTAACTCTTCCAGCTTTATGATAAAGCTTCACTTGGCCCACACCCAGTGACGGACCCACATTTTTGGGGCCCTGAAGCTTGAACTGTTATGAGTCACCTTCGCAACCAGCAACGGCTCGCCTACATGATACTTTAATAACCTTTTAATTTTTATTTTAATTATTTTGTATTGAATTACACTATTATTAATATTTAAAAAAAAACTTTTCAGAGTTGAACCAAAATTTTTAAGCAATGTGGACTAAAGTCACTCTTGGGGCCCTTCCGTAATTAGGGGCCCAGAAGATTAAGCTTCATTAGTTTCATAATAGATCCACCTCTGTCCACACCATATAACGCTGGCCTATATTCCCCTTTTCCTTCACATTTAATATTCCGTTTGAAAATTCAATATATTTTACTTGCACCACTGTAGACTGTTACTGTAGCACCACTGAAGACTGTTACTGTAGCACCACTGAAGACTTACTGTAGAACCACTGTAAACTGTTACTGTAGCGCCACTGTAGACTATTGCTGTAGCACCACTGTAAACTGTTGCTGTAGCTCCACTGTAGACTGTTACTGTAGCACCACTGTAGACTGTTACTGTAGCACCACTGTAGACCGTTACTGTAGCACCACTGTAGACTGTTACTGTAGCACCACTGTAGACTGTTACTGTAGCACCACTGTAGACTGTTACTGTAGCACCACTGTAGACTGTTACTGTAGCACCACTGTAGACTGTTACTGTAGCACCACTGTAGACTGTTACTGTAGACCACTGAAAATAATTATGATATATGGTGGTTTCAATTTTATATTCACAACAATTTACATTTTACATCCTGGGTTAATAAATTTCGAGTAAATACTGTAATTGTTGTTATGTACGATTGCAACATTTTTGTGGGATAATTTGTCTGGTTTTATGTATTGCTTGTGGGAATTTTTGAAAAAACTCACTAATTTGTGAGTTGAGGTTAATATCGAAGTAGGAACGCGCCACCGGTGTAAATAAAGCCCCTGGAGTGTCCTGAAGCAGTGCTATGCTGTAATTAAGGTGCCAGTTCTTCCATAATGTGATATACTTATAGAATAAGTCCAGAATAATTGTAATGGTGACGAGAGAATGTTGATGAGAATGAAGGATTTAGGACAGATTTATACCGTATTTGGGGTGTTATTTCATCTGTAAATGGATTATATATCGCGGCGCATGGTCTGAAATAATTGACATTCCACTGCGACAGTACAGTAGATATTGTGTGTCTCTTACCGAGGTAGGATACCCAATAAATGGAAATCCATTTACAATCATTTATTCAATAGCCTTCTTTCCAGAAGTGTGAAGATTTCACGATTCAAATTGCCCTACGAACTACAAGACCTCCGCTACATACAGTGTAGGCATTGTTCTACTCAATCCAGGAACTAAGTCCTGCTAATCGACTTTCCTGAATCCCTTCACAAACATTTCTTTGCTCACACTCTAAAAGCACTTCAAGCATTGGAAATCCCTTGTCTCCACTCTAATAACACGCTTACACATTCATGGTAGAGGCTCCTGCCCAGCACTCAAGCTCTCCTTTACTCTCTCCCGTCAATCTTTCTGGGACGACCCCTACCTTTCCTTTCATCCACCCAAGATGTGTACATCCATTTAATCATACTTTCCTTCTCCCTCTCTAACTGCCCAAACCATCTCAACTTCTACTACTACTCTTCGTCCTCTTCCTCTTTCCTCCTCCTCCTCCTCCTCCTCCTCCTCCTCCTTCTCCCCTCTCTTCTCCTCCCCTTTCTCCTCCTCTCTTCTTCTCCTCCTCCTCTTCTCTCCTTCCTCCTCTTCTCCTCCTCCTCCTTTCTCCTCCCTCCTCTTTCTCCTCCTCTTCTCTCCTCCTCCTCCTCCTCTCTCCTCCTCTCCTCTTTCTCCTCCTCTTCTCTCCTCTTCTCCTCCTCTTCTCTTCCTCCTCCTCCTCTCTCTTCTCCTCCTCCTCTTTCCTCCTCCTCTTTCTCCCTCCTCTTCTCTTCCTCCTCCTCCTCCTCTTTCTCCTCCTCCTCTTCTCCTCCTCCTCTTTCTCCTCCCTCCTCTCTCTTCTCCTCCTCCTCTCTCTTTCTCCTCCTCCTCTTCTCCTCCTCCTCCTCTTCTCTCTCCTCCTCCTCTTCTCCTCCTCCTCCTCCTCTTCTCCTCCTCCTCCTCCT
The DNA here is from genome assembly GCA_009830355.1 of Cherax destructor. Taxonomy (NCBI): domain Eukaryota; kingdom Metazoa; phylum Arthropoda; class Malacostraca; order Decapoda; family Parastacidae; genus Cherax; species Cherax destructor. The sequence continues at coordinate 19,279 of WNWK01006628.1, read as the reverse complement.
CTTCTCCTCCTCCTCTTCTCTCCTCCTCCTCCTCTTCTCCTCCTCCTCTCTCCTCCTCCTCCTCCTCCTCTCTCTCCTCCTCCTCTCTCCTCCTCCTCCTCCTCCTCCTCCTCCTCCCTCCTCCTCCTCCACCTCCTCCTCCTCCCCTCCTCCTCCTCCTCCCCTCCTCCTCCTCCTCTCCTCTGAATTTTATTTTTATTTTCCTGATAATATCCTCTAATTTCTGTGCTCTGCTTATCTGGACCTGCCACTCACAACAGTATCTATAGTTTACAGATAAAGGAATGAAAAACACAAAACATCCTGTGAGAGGCAGTTCTGTAACAACAACGCCTTGTTAATGAGTCACGTCAGAGGAGAATGGCCAGACTGGTTCAAGGTGACAGGAAGGCTACAAGAACTCTGATAACGCGTTTGCAGAAGAATATGTCATAACTGACAACTCGTCGAACCTTGAAGTGAATGGGCTACAGCAGCAGAACACCAACATGGTTCCACTCAGCTAAAACAGGAAACTGAGGCTACAGTAGGCACAGGCTCACTGGACGGCAAAAGATTGGAAAAACGTCGCCTGGTCTGACAAAACGCGATTTCTGCTAAGACATGCTTATGGCAGGGTCAGAATTTGTGATAAACTTTTGAGAAGTGGTAGAACAGATCTACAGAATTAATGTGCAGCTTACAAATCTGCAGTAATTACGAGATGCTATCATGTCAACATGGACCAGAATCTCTAAGGAATATTTACAGCATTTTGTATAATCCATGACACGAAGAATTCAAGTTATTATGAAAGCAAAGGGAAGGTCCTACCGAGCACAAGATGGGTGTACCTGATAAAGTGGCCACTGAGCGTTTATTTCCATACAAAAATATAAACATGCAATTTCGAGTTATTAGCAAAGGGAGCATCATGAAAATTAAGTGATTAGGTTATCTAAATTTGGTTAGATACTCGAATTTTTAGTGCTCCAGAAGCCTAAGGCATCCTCTAATTTTTTATTTCGACTTGAAATCTGGTGCCTACTCGACATAACAGCAATTAAGGCGGCTTGTCAGTTTTTTTCACCACTAGACAAGAATACTTTATTCCCTATAACAAACCTTTGAACGTATATATGAAGAAATAAATACACCCTTTAGAGAATATATGCTGTTACCACAATTATTTTTTTCTGGGATATCTACTCATGAGGTTAAGTGTGGCTGAATATTCTTCGAAAGGAAGGAATTAAATAGATTCAGTTCTATTTCACTTAAACAATAAATTATATTAGTACATCAGATTTGTACATCCACTTGGGAAAGAGATAAGGAAAATTATATAGTCTAGATTATCTTATAAATCTGTGGTACAAGAATGAGAATAAAAGAAAATTAAATAAAACGTGTGTCGATTAAAGAATGTAAGAGAAATGGTATGAAAGGAAATGAATGACGTGTTATGGAGGGAAAGGAATTAACCAATAACATATTCCATGCAATCTGGAGTAATTAAAAGAAATATATTCCTAAAATACAGGTTAACCCAAATGCATGTTAACTTAAAAACTAAATTTGACAATAACTGATATGAAAAAAATATACGAGGGAAATCCTAAAATGTGAGGAAGAGAGATGATATAAAATGAGGAATCAGAGTTGATGTTAACTTAAAGACGAAATTTTGCAATAACTGATAAGAAAAAAATATGAGAAATGCTAAAATGTGAAGATGTAAAATGAAGAATCATAGAGATGAGACGTTGAGGTGAATAGTTTACGATTGTCTTGACATGTAAAGCACTTGATGGATGATGGGAGTGCAAGGAGAGTTTGGATGAAGGAATAATAAATGGTTATTGAGGGGCCAGGTAACTGGTATCCTGGACTGAAGAAAAGTGATGAAATGTGTACACGCTGTGAGTTGCAAAAATGCATAAGAGTGAAAGACGATAGATGGTCATGATTATGGGGGATTTTCTGGAGGTTTCAGTGTCGTGTTCAACCCCAACCAAAGGGCAAAGAAAGCTCAGAAACAGATATTTCATGTTTAGGGAAGAGGCAACACGCTTGAATACCTCTTCGATATGTACTTACAAAAGGGATATAACTCTTATTTAAGAGAGGAAACGTAACACAACATTTCGCCAACTGTGGAGAAAATTCTCCAGTAAAGGGGACATATCTCAGCCACTTTCAGCCCTCTGATGGACTTAGCCCTCCTGGAAGGGGCTAATGGACTCTTACTTCCTCACAAGCAGATTAATTGAACACACATGTTCATACCAGAATCATGGAACACGCTATCCTCTCATTGCTAGAGTTCGTTGCATCTACAAGTGAGAGTTAAACTAGAGTAATTACTCTTTTGCCTTAGCAGGAAAATTAAGGGAAAACCTGCGCCCACTTTATCTACAAATTGGGACTATTATCAGTTCTAGTCTATAGCTAGATAACAAAAAATAAACCATCTTGTATTGAATACTGTTGCAATGTTTAGCAAGGAAGAGAAATAAAGCTGAGTTCAGCATATTCTTTCAGGAGGGCGAGGAGTGCTGGCGGGGCTCAGACTGCTTCAAGTAATGGACGAGACATGTGTCACGAGGGCGTTGCCTCCTTATTGAACAAAATAAAGTGGAAATAAATGGTATAAAATACCGACACAATGGAAAGATAAACACATAAGCAGTATAATGTGATCCTTTATTGATCCTTTATCGATAAAGCCCACTGCGTGGGCGAAACGTTGTCAATAAAGGATCACATTATACTGCTTTTGTGTTTATCTTTCCAAAAGACAAAGGGACAGTAGTGACCAAGGCGTTATTGACTCTTGTTCATTCTGACAATCTCAGGAAACTAAGAAAGTTAGACTAGTTCCCTTATATAAGCCAGATAATTCGCGGTAGAACTAATCACACAGTGTTCTTGCGTATCCCTGTTCTTCCTGTTGTGGATAATACCACGAAACTATGAACAAATGATGGAACTGAATAGTGAAGTGCAATCGGTAGCGAGTGATATCGGTCTTAATGGTGCTGTCAACGCCATAGCTCACATTACACAAGTCTTAATCTCTTGTAACGGCAATTAAACTGCAGTTTAGGGCAGACACAAGGTGATTAGAGCTGTCCTATTCCAGGCCGTTATCTGTGGGCTTTTAAGGCCAAACCAAGTGAGTTCCACCAAGTGTTTCAGATGTGAACTGCTGAAATATGCGCTCCTTTGGGACAAATTATATAATTAACTACTTGTCATTCTACAGCTCAGAGGTGGGGCTACCATTACTCAAGCGACGGAGACTTCTTGACCGTGGCAGCGTTATCACTGAAGTCATCAATGAAGTCATCAATGAAGTCATCACTGAAGTCATCACTGAAGTCATCACTGAAGTCATCACTGAAGTCATCACTGAAGTCATCACTGAAGTCATCACTGAAGTCATCACTGAAGTCATCACTGAAGTCATCACTGAAGTCATCACTGAAGTCATCACTGAAGTCATCACTGAAGTCATCACTGAAGTCATCACTGAAGTCATCACTGAAGTCATCACTGAAGTCATCACTGAAGTCATCACTGAAGTCATCACCGAAGTCATCACCGAAGTCATCACCGAAGTCATCACCGAAGTCATCACCGAAGTCATCACTGAAGTCATCACCGAAGTCATCACTGAAGTCATCGGAAAGTAGACTTGGCTGGTAAATTCCCCCACACCAACGCCACTGTAGATTAGACCGATTTTTGACTCAACCTCCTTAGTATCATCGGTCACAATATGAAAATTCTTTTAAACAAAGAAGAATATTACATTAACTCAAAAAAATCAAGTTAATGCGTAATTTTTATACTGTTCAGAGAACATAAAGAAAGAGCACTGCAGCAGGCCTACTGGCCCATGAAAAGCACGTCTAAGTCTCACCCACCCACACCTACCTAGAGTAAACTTGGAGGGTATTCCCTGGGTCAACGCCCCAGTGGCCCGGGCCATGGCCAGGCCTCCCAGTGGACCAGGGCCTGATCAATCCACTCAGCCTTTTGATTGATCAAATATCGATCGAATCTATTATATTCGGTTGCTGTTGGACAATTATTAAATCACACTGGTCGCTACAAGGTCCTCTCTCCCTATCTTTGAGCTTTATTGTACCTCTTCTTAAAACTATGTATGGATCCAGCTAGCCAATTATGCATGTTCATAATATGGTATTGGAAAATGCGATTTAATCATATTTTGTAAACAATACTATAATTTATATTAATTACATTAATTATGACCTATAGAAGCTTACAAATTCTATGAACTGAAAAATGTGATCTTACGCTTTTAAATAAGGTAGAAAAACCCCAATGGAAATAAGTCACTTTGACTTTTTTTTGGTTATCCAAGGTTCTCTACACATATGCTATGTATGATATACTATGTAACTGCATTTGTGTATACCTGAATAAACTTACTCTTGTAAGGCAGTGGAGTGCTGATTACAGATGAACTAAACACTATTTTTTTTTAATTTCTCACCTGATAAATCTCTCACATTTCATGCAGTTTTTGTTGCAAATATAAATTTTAACTTTTATCTGTGTTCACGACTCAAAAAAAAAAAAAGTATTACTCTGCAAGAATAACGTTCGCTGGAAACTCTCATGCCCTAGGTCAAGGTTTCTCAACCTGGGATCTCTGGAAGCCTAGAGCTCCGTAGATTAGCTTCAAGGAATACCTGGAGGGAGTATACCTGGAGGGTATTCCGGGGGTTAACTCCACCGCCGCCCGGGCCAGACCTCGGGGTGGCTCAGGGCCTCATCAACCAAAAACAATTCAGGAATACCTCGAAAACGGAGGAAACCCTATTTTACAAATCTTTACAAAAAAGCAATACAAATTAGGAGATAATTTAATTATTGAAAGGAAATAACTTTCTTGTGGGAGCAGTGTGTTGGTGTGAGCAAACATGGAGTGAAAGCAATGACTAACAAACATCGTGGTTTTACTCCACGTGTAAAAGCTGTATAAATATTTACAAGCAGTTACTGTATCATTAATTAACAGGAATGGTTGTGAATGGACGTCAGCTGTTATAGCTTAGAAAAAAGGACATTTCTACCTCCTTACAGTAGAGCGAAATATGCAAATGATGTTCAAAAAATACAGATTAAAAGATTTCATGTTAGATGTCTACTTCAACGACCTTCTTAACCTAATCCCAGAATCCCATACCCATGCAGATGGCTATACTCTGACATTTACCTATCCAAGAGAGGAAATGCCAGCTGCTCTTTGGTACATCAATCACCAGCTTACAACTATATAAGCCTGGGGGAAACGATAGCAGGTTATATTTGCTGTTGAGAAAACACTAATGATGATGGTCTCTTGGAAAGATGATGTTGATGCTTTAGCAGTGATAATGAACGAGAGAAAGGAGGGGAGGGAGGGAGAGACAGACAGACAAAGAGACTGAATCAATGTACATTGTCTCACTTTCTCATCCAAAGCTTCTAGTGTCAGTTTGTCGCCTCATAAAAGCACAGAGGCAAAAGCTGATAGCGGTTATGAAGGCGTCACACTTGGAAAAACAGGAAAAAAAACAAGGACATGCACATGTGTTTCCTGACGATAAAACAATAACAGTTCTCTGGAATAAGTGTAGCGAAGCAGCCGCTAGCTTATACAGTGTGGTTCCTGATGCTCTACACAGCCCAGCATCTCTTATATAGACCACTAAATCTCACTTATGATGCTCATCTCTTCAGTCAGTTACTGACCTTGCAGGCAGCAGGGTGACGCTGGTCAAGGAGGAAGAATATGAAATTCCGTTATATATTTAATAGTATAGCCACTGATTTTTTTTTTAGAAATGATATATACGGAATCACTGCAGAGAAACAGGAGCGTGATACAGAGACAAAAGTAAAGGTAACAATAACATTAGACCTCATATTAGTGAAATAAAGGATATTCTTGAGATTCGTGTATTTGCATTCCATATTTCATCAATGAGGGCATAATGAAAATTTACGAAATAGTATATTATATAAAATATCCCACAAGCTTTGACAAATCTTTAAAATTGCCAGAAATACAATTTTCAGTTCCTAAAAGAATACAGAGCCAACAAATTCAACCAAGAATATGTTGGATTTGCTATATCATGAAAACTTGCTTAATCTTTTTTTTCTACTTAACTTCCAAAATTCAAGTTATATTTAAAAATCTTGATGTAAAAAATCTATTTCATTATGAATTCTTTCAAAATTACTGATCGCTGCATCTCTAATATTCCCTGTACGAAATGCAATAAATTTTATTTTGTGCAAATTAAAAAAAATAGCATTATAAATAGCCAAGAGTCTAATGTTCTGTTTACAGGGAATGCCCAAAAGGAGCAATCCCAAGTGTGCCCTTTGCAGTGGGAAACACCACGCTGTTTTCCCTAGCTGCCATATCAAGAAATCTACAGTTCAGAAAATTCTGGACTATAAGACACTGGCGAAGTCCAAGAAAATCACTTCACAGACACCACCCATGCTGTCCCAAGACTTTCCCAAATCAACCGAGCTCTGGCGGGGCACCTATCGCCACCTCCACCAACATCAATGATTGGACCTCCTCCTCTTTCCAACCCCTCCCCCCATCCAAACCCTGACATGCACCATGCCCAAGGACAACTCTGCTACTCAATCTCTCCCGGGTCCATCCAAGAAGGCGCAATGAAAGGGACCCTGAGATACATGATGGCCCGTGACATGGCACGAGGTGATGACCAACTCTGCTCTACCATACTCTACGAACTGTTAATAGCAAATGGAGCCACAGCCATGATCGTTGCTGATATAGTGTGCTCATTAATGAGTCTTCCCCTTCATGCCAGGGTGAATATAACCTCTCTCAGCACCCACACCAAATCAACCCCCGCCCCCAGTAGGAAACCAACGGCTCCTGCACCTGCACCAGTCACTGATGTTCACTGATGCACAATCCGCCTCCGTAGAGGCTGACCCAAATGACCAATCAGGTTCCACTGCTGCTCAGAGTGATGTAGTTGCTGGGCAACCACCTCAATTCACCTTTGTACCCTTCCAGGAAGAGAACCCAATGTCTCCCATCGCTGATGTTGATGGGAATGATGACCAAGTGCACGTAGGGAACGAGGCATCTGACGTGTCCCTAGGGTCAGAAGACGAGACTGATTTGTCAAGTCAATGTCACCAACACTAGCAGTATTGAGGAGGACCAACCATTCTGTTCTCAGAAAACCACTCAGAACTACACCCCACCCCCCTCCCACCCCGACGACTCGAGTAGGGAGAACATGCACACACCTTGCAGCTATAACCTCAGACACTAATTCTCTGCACGCAGCATCAACGCAAAATACACAAAACAATGAATATCACAACTTTACAACTCAACATCCAACGCTTCTTCATCAACCGCTACCTCCTAGAAGCTGATATATGCAACCACAATCTGGACATTATCATTCTGAATGAGTCAGCTGCCGGACCAGACTAACATACAAAATTACGAGGTTACTCAACACCTGAGAAATTCTGAGGGCCCTTCAGTGGAATTGCTGGCTAGTGAAACACGGATATGCAATCCGTAACATCCATGTTGACGAGGACAGCATCATAGCGATAGAACTGACTACCTCATATGGGCGGCTAATAGTGGGAATATAATAATAATAATATAATATATAATATCTTTATTTCTACAAGTACATGTACATGGTATACAGGCCTAGCTGACGTCAATGACATACTACTATATAGAAAGCCGCTTGTTATGCTGAGCATTTCGGGCAAATTAGGTCAGTTTTGTCCCAGGATGCGACCCACACCAGTCCACTAACACCCAGGTACCCATTTTATACTGATGGGTGAACAGGAACAGCAGGTTTCGTATGGAAACACGTCCTAATGTTTTCCAGCCGTACCGGAGATTCGAACTCCGGACCTCAGTGTGTGAGCTGAATGCGCTAGCGATCGAGGGATACTTTTTCTCCAGACAGCCAAACATAAATTCCATCCCCTACAGTCCTAGCAGATTTTAATGCCCATCACCCGCTCTCTTCAACTGCGGCGCTACCCATCCGCTAGGTGACCAAAAGAAAAAACAGCTATTCAGTATAATGGCAGCAAGAAACGTATCGTTCCAAGGCCCATTCCTTAAGTCATACGTGGGCTCCCACCCGGGGACACCTGACGTAGTTCTTACCAACAGAGACTGCGACCGATACCACTGCAAAGTCTCACCAGAGGGGAATGTCCTGTCATATAAAGATTCAGACTTCTCCATTCCGGATACCACCCCGCCGAAACCCAACCTAAAAACCCTAGGCTTTGACCCCTTCAGGAACTACCAAAGCAATGACCATACTTTTTCGCTTGAAAACCAGCACTCAACTGCAATAGACGAGGCAATCAGCTCCCTCCACGAAAGACTCTGAGGTCGCTCAGGCATACTGCGAACTATATCAAAGATCTACCAGCAGTACAAACCAACCAGAGAGATTAAGGACAGCATGAATAATTACCAAGCAGAGTATAGAAGACACTACCAAACAGGACAGCCCACATGGGCTCTACTGCTGGGGTTGAGGAGGGAATTAAACACCCACCATTAAAGAGAAATATGGAAATATCTTGTTCTCCAGGCTTACCAATAAAAACACCGTCAAGAACAGTTCTGGAGTATTAGGTATAAGGCAAGCGAAAATTTGTGTAATGCAATAATTTCGCAAAAATCATTTTGAACCTAACGAAAAATATATATTTCATTGTGTTTGTTTATTATTAAATATTATCTAAATATTATCTAAAATATATTTAGTTGGATTAGACTAAATCAAATTGTGTTTGTTATGAGGTTAAGTAAGTTTCGTAAGGTCTTTTGGTACAAAATTATTAATTTTAACGTTAGCATAAATGAAAAAATATATATTTAAACGTATGAGAAAATTTTAGAAAGGACTTAATTTTAAACGAGTTATTGCTAATTGAGAAGTTTTATATATTCGGCACGACACACACACACTATTATATATATATATATATATATATATATATATATATATATATATATATATATATATATATATATATATATATATATATATATATATATATGAATGAATGTATGTATGTATGTATGTATGTATGTATGTATGTATGTATGTATGTGTGTGTGTGTGTGTGTGTACGTACTCACCTAGTTGTGGTTACAGGGGTCGAGTCACAGCTCCTGGCCCCGCCTCTTCACTGTGTGTGTGTTTTTTATGAGCTCTCCCCCTTGATCATGTCTTACTATCTCATTGAAGTCTCTACTTAGGTTAGTGACACGAACTAGTAAGTCAAAGAATTAAAAAATAGCAATAGTAAGAAATAAATGAGTGTGTACTTACCTATATGTGGTTGCATGGGTCCATTCATAGCTCCTGGCCCGGAGTGTGTGTGTGTGTGTGTGTGTGTGTACTCACCTAGTTGTACTCACCTAGTTGTGGTTGCAGGGGTCGAGTCACAGCTCAGTGTGCGTGTGTGTGTTTAAAGATATTCTGAAAGATATTGATAGGAACGTTAGCTTTTCTGATAGACACAGAGGAAACGGTGATGCCCATTCCTGAGAAAAGAGGCTGAAACGTTTCCTCTCCTTAATTTGTTAATACCCTTTAATAATATTATATAGGGGTAGACTTTGTCTACCCCTATTATTTAGAGTTAGTAATTATTCCACAGATTAAGAAACAAGTTTAACCAAAGTAGTGAGGCATAATTTTTTATTCAATTGTTGCGAAAGTGATGATGGAGGTGGTGTTGTTAATGTCATGGGTTGTTGGCTGGTTGTAATGATGACAGAAGTGGTAGTGGTGGAGGTAATGTGTGGTGATGGTGGAGGTAATGTGTGGTGATGGTGGAGGTAATGTGTGGTAATGGTGGAGGTAATGTGTGGTAGTGGTGGAGGTAATGTGTGGTAATGGTGGAGGTAATGTGTGGTAATGGTGGAGGTAATGTGTGGTAGTGGTGGAGGTAATGTGTGGTAGTGGTGGAGGTAATGTGTGGTAGTGGTGGAGGTAATGTGTGGTAGTGGTGGAGGTAATGTGTGGTAGTGGTGGAGGTAATGAGTGGTAGTGGTGGAGGTAGTGTGTGGTAGGGGTGGAGGTAGTGTGTGGTAGTGGTGGAGGTGTGTGGTAGTGGTGGAGGTAGTGTGTGGTAGTGGTGGAGGTAGTGTGTGGTAGTGGTGGAGGTAATGTGTGGTAGTGGTGGAGGTAATTTGTGGTAGGGGTGGAGGTAATGTCTGGTAATAGTGGAGGTAGTGTCTGGTAGCGGTGGTGCTAGTGCTGGTAGTGGTTATAGTTGTTGTTAAGAACGTAGTAGTTGTGGAGGGAAAGAAAGGAGGTTGGGGGAAACGGAAAAGGAGATGGGAAGTTTCTAGGTCTAAGGAAATTAAGGTGGAAGAACGTATACCGGTGGAAAGAAGACGAGGCTTCTCCCAGACGAGGTTACTCACAGAGGAACAAGTGACTCCCAGACGGAACCACTCAGAGAATCGGGCGAATCCGAGACGACATAACTCGTAAAGGATTGGGCATCTCCCATACGAGAAATCTCAGACAGAACCGGATAACTCTCAAATGACATTACTCAAAAAATCAGATACCACCCGGACTAGTTACTCGTAGAGGACTGGACGATTTCCAGAAGAGATTACTCATAGTGGGTGGTGGCAACCTCCCATAACATTATTCATACAGATACTATTCATACAGGCTATATTTACGCTAATGAAGCTGCCTTCCTGCTGTCCACAAAGTGGAGCAAAGTGTGGTAACTTGGCAATTTTGACGCCCTAGTACATAAAAGTAAGGCTACACACGTCAATTCGGTGCAGATGGCTATACTGAAATAACAGATCTACCCAGACTGGTTACAGACGTGAGATCAATAATTGTGCACGGATCTCTATTCTATCAAAAAGGTCTAAATTAACCGGGGCATAAGAAATCCAAGAGAATGATATATACTCAAGCGAGAGAACACTTGTGCATCGTACCGAGTGTTGCAGCCTCTTCTGTCGAGAGGCTTTGTATTGTAAGCTTCTGGGACGCCTTGTTTGCAGACTTAACACATGATTCTTTCGAGACATTTCTTGAGTCAAACTTCATCCGTAGAAAACCCACTTCATCAAAAGGCTTTAATGCTCTTTCATTAATTCTTACCGCCGTTCCAATATTAGATTCATGCTGCCTAGAGATCATTTGTGTTTTCTAGAAAGTAAACGGAATATACCGTTTTGTCCTGTTCAACATAACTGTTTGATGTGCCTGAAAGCAGCAGCCATTTCTTCTCTAGTGAAATTAAATGTTAAAGTACAGTCATCTGAATAGGCAGGGAATGCTGGTATAAGATGAAGTAGATCACTGAAGTAAACATTGTATAATAATGGACCAGACACACCTGGTGGAATATTGACACCAACTGAGAGTCGTCAAGACCCTGACTTATCTATAGAAAAATTACTTATTGAAATCAAGAGTCTTCTGTGCCATATTCAGTCGAAGACACCAATAATGTTTAGTGCCACTATACAGTTGATATTAGTTTTGAACAGTGACTAGTGCTACGTAGTAAAGAGATCAGCAACAAAGCGACCTTTTCTGAAACCATATTAACGGACTCTCCCTCACTCACTCACTCACTCACTCACTCACTCACTCACTCACTCACTCACTCACTCACTCACTCACTCACTCACTCACTCCCCCTGCGATGTATTCACGGAGTGAATGCATATTGAGGATATTTTATAAGTTACTGCTCTTTAAATGCTTGCAGGTAATGTGTAGAATTCAAGAGAGACATGCTCTTAATCACACACGCAAGAGAGACATGCTCTTAATCACACACGCAAGAGAGACATGCTCTTAATCACACACGCAAGAGAGACATGCTCTTGATCACACACGCAAGAGAGACATGCTCTTAATCACACACGCAAGAGAGACATGCTCTTAATCACACACGCAAGAGAGACATGCTCTTGATCACACACGCAAGAGAGACATGCTCTTGATCACACACGCAAGAGAGACATGCTCTTGATCACACACGCAAGAGAGACATGCTCTTGATCACACACGCAAGAGAGACATGCTCTTGATCACACACGCAAGAGCTCACAGAAGCAAAATGCTGATTATTACATATGAATAAACTTATTTACAAATTTAAACACAAGAAGGTGTAGAGTTAGTGTAGTTAGTATAGGGGCTGCCTAATTGTAGGTAAACGAGACAGACATTTGTTGACGACCTTCGTATCGATGCCACGAAGGGACGAAATGATAACGAAACAATTTTATGCATTAACGTTAAGTGTAGGACATAAAATTTAATGAATAAAATGAGAAAGCTGGAGGTAAATCAGACAGCACAGGAACGTAGTAAACGAGTTATGTAAATGAACTAGGAATATGATTTTTTTTTTTGTCAATGGAAAGCAACATTTTCTTAAAAATGTGTTTCTGAACATTAATGTTTGCTGGTATTTGGAAGATTCTGTTTCTAGACTGTAATGAATATTACATTACCGAAAAGAAATATTTTTATTTATCGGTTATATCAGCAGACACACTCCATACAAGCAGGTGATAAGGATTTATTACATCAAATATGTAAATAGAGTTACAGAATAAATTCCACTGACGCTGACCTGTTAATGGGGTTAGAAAAGTGTTGTTGAAAAAAATACAGCAGAACCTGTTATGATTAACATTATTCCAGGAATTAATACGAGATAATCCAGGTTGTGTTGAAGACGTGTCTTTTAACATTTGTCGCAACAATAAGAAATATTACTCTCCATCATAGTTTGTTTGATATCTCAGTAATTACCACGTAAGGTTCAATGTTTTTCGGTGCTGGTGAGCTTCCTGTTGCAGTGTTGGCTTCGATTTTCAACTTTAAACTCTGATTCATTTGCACATTTAAGGGCCTTCCTTCTGCTGATGTCACCTGCCAACCGAAGTACATCAAGCAGAAAAGGGAGAAGAAGAAGTTTCTCTGGGACAGTAATAAATTCACACACTTCACCACTTTCTATTTAGTGTGGCATTGATGTCAGCTAGGCCTGTATAAGTTGTATACCTGTAGAAATAAAGATTATGATTATTATTATTTATTACCATAACACTAAATGTGCAGATACCATATATCCTACATTACAGACAATGAGACCATTGAGTTCAGTTATTTGGCTGTAGTTACTGCTGCAGTTGCAAGCCATTGTGTCATCGGCCACTCTTACTGTGCATTTGCTTGTGTTCTTGAGACACACCAACTTGTTATCACCCGCCAGAGGAACGGCCACACTAAACGCGATATCTTGTGACAAAAACTCGTGTAGATTTTTTCTTCTGACGAATAAATCTCTCAAATTTCAATAATACCTCTTAAATAATACCCATAAAAGATTAGCCCATTCAGTTAATGTTTGGTTATTTTACATTTTTACCAACACAGGATTATAATGGTTTAAATAAAGTTAAATTCATTACATTAACTTATTATTAATCATACGGTTTTAAACGTTGCCTAAAATATTTTCAACAATAAAAAAATATGTTTTAAAGTTATTTCAAGTAAGCACTTTTATACATCTGAGAGTTGCTTTGAAATTTGAAGCAAATTCAATTACAACGCCATCAATATCTACAGATATATCATATCAATAATCTTTGATTTTATTGCATAATATACAAAAATAATAACGCTTTGTTGAACTATTCATATTTTAAAATCATAATTTTAATAATAATTTGCACTTCATATTACTTATAGTTTCAATTGCTTAACTAATTTATTTGTTATAAATTAATTTAACAATGTGAATTTAACTTTTGACTGAGCTTCACTGAGCTGGATCTCATGGCACCCATGAGGGTGCCAGATTCATCAGTAAAATTTACATGTATTAGACTGGTTTTTGAGTAAAAAATAGAGAATGCCTCTTCTGATCGGCTTCAAACTCAATTTTACTGAAACAAGGAAAAATTAAATAAGAGTTTTCAATCGATATTTTGTGAAGGTCTCAACCGATCAGCTTCAAACCTTCATTGATAATAACTTGAGACTGCAGCTTCTAAGCAGCTTCAAGATTAAAGAACTGGTGTATTTTTTTTTATTCGCCTATGTATGATTGGCTTCATATTTGCAAAATTGATTTTTAACCGCATTTCAAACTTAAGCCACACACTATTTTCTAGTGTGCACTGAGAAAAAAAACTGGACCACTGTGACAAGGTCCTGGATGCTATAGAGGATAAACAAAATACAGATGTAGTATACACAGACTTTGCAAAAGCTTTCTACAAGTGTTACCATAGTGTAATAGCGCACAAAATACGTGATAAAGGATTAATAGGAAAAGTTGGTAGATGGATCTATAACTTCCTGACAAACAGAACACAAAGAGTAATAGTAAACAGAGTAAAGTCTGAGGCAGCTACTGTGAAAAGCTCTGTTCCACAAGGCACAGTACTCGCTCCCATCCTATTCCTCATCCTCATATCTGACATAGACAGAGATGTAAGCCATAGCTCCGTGTCTTCCTTTGCGGATGACACCCGAATTACCATGACAGTGACCTCCATCGAAGACACCGCAAGACTCCAAGCGGACATCAACCAAATCGTCAAATGGGCCACTCAAAACAACATGAAGGTCAATGAAGATAAATTTCAGCTACTCAGATATGGAAAACTTGAGGAAATTAAACTGTCAGGGTATAAAACGAATTCTAACCACAGAATAGAGCGAAAAAGTAATGTGAAAGACCTGCGAGTGATAATGTCAGAGGATCTCGCCTTCAAAGACCACAACAATGTATCTACCGCATCTGCTAGAAAAATGATAAGATGGATAATGAGAATCTTCAAAACTAGGGACGCCAAACCCATGATGATTCTCTTCAAATCGCTTGCTCTCTCTAGGCTGGAATACTGCTATACACTAACTGCCCCCTTCAAGGCAGGAGAAACTGCTGACCTGGAGAGTGTACAAAGAACTTTCACGGCACACATAAATACGATAAGGCACCTAAATTACTGAGAACGATTGAAGTCCCTTGATTTCTATTCCCTGGAAAGCAGGCGAGAGAGATGCATGATAATATACACTTGGAAAATCCTAGAGGGATTAGTACCAAACTTGCACACGAAAATCACTCCCTATGAAGCAAAAGACTCGGCAGGAGATGCAACATTCTCCCAATAAAAAGCAGGGGCACCACGAGTACACTGAGAGGCAACAGGACAAGTGTCAGGGGCCCAAGACTGTTCAAATGCCTCCCAGCATACATAAGGGGGATTACCAATAGACCCCTGACTGTCTTTAAGAAGGCACTGGACAGACACCTAAAGTCAGTACCTGACCAGCCAGGCTGTGGTTCGTACGTCAGTTTGCGAGCGGCCAGCAGTAACAGCCTGGTTGATCAGACCCTAATCCACCACTAAGCCTGTTCTCAGACCGGGCCGCGGGGGCGTTGTCCTCCGAAAAACTCTCCAGGTATACCCCAGGTAGGTTTTTCGTATTTTGCAGCCACCGCAATACATCAGGTTACTGTTACTGTTGTTGTATTCAATCAAAAGCGCCTAACCCATGTGGATAATACCTGCGGGAAAGAAGATACTTTTGTATAAGTCGAGAAAAGGGAGTGCGGCTATAATTCTTTAGAAAAAGAAGCCTTCACCTTCACCTGCTTGCTCTATACTGGAGGGGAGAGCCTCCACTATAGAACAAACATATCAAAATCTTTAACTAATTTAATTTCTGTGCAAGTTTTGTGATTACCAAATTTTCTCAACTAGTTGTTCTCAAAACTAACGTGAACTACACCAGTTTAGGAACATTTCTGTTACAGAAGTTGTATGAGCCTCGAAATCAATAGCATCGATGAGCACCGTCTCATACCAACTTTGGAAAAAGTAGGATAATCTGGTTCTTCCAGCGAGCTGTGCAGTATTACAAAGGATGTTCATTTAATCTTATTTGTATCAACAATAATAGACTATACAGTCTAATGTAAATGGAATTAATTTTATTTGAGTGTGTTTGCGTATTTTGTCCATTACAGCCTCGAGTACAGAATGTTTGTCACTAACCACTATTGTCATGGTCAGTAAATAACAAGGATTGCAAATCTTGCCCACATTAATGTGACCGATACTACAGTACTTCAATTACTATTTCATTGCTTTCACATCTCTGGATTTCCCTGTATATGTGTCTATTTCCCTGTCTATGTACAAGACTGATAAAGCCCCCCAGTTGCAAAACGTCTTTCAAATGAAGACAGATATTAAGGTAAACCCTCAGAGAGTATGCTTTGAGAAAGACACTTCAAGCGCATATAACCTTGCGTAGAATATTGAGATATCACTGATCAGCAATATCAGTAAATAAAGACTCATTTACTTCTTGAGGTGCGCACCCTCTTTTGACAACCCAACACTTGACGATGGAGAAAAGAGACTTACCAGTTCCAGAAACTGACAGCAATAAAATAATCCTGCATGATGAATACACAACAGTTCTTCAACTTAGTCATTCTAATGTTACAACCCGGGAATTTTCAAGGATAACTGTGACGAAGATATTCTTACCGAAGGGATCTCGAAGTATGGGCAGATATAGCTTCTGTACTTGAAGGATTAAATGAGAATAAAGCCCCTTACGTATACCTGGATTATGCCTGGAGAGGGTTTCTGGCATCACATGGTTTATTTATAATGGTGTCCATGCTACCCAAGTTGTCTCTTGGGTAGCATGGTAAGCAGTTGATAATCAAGAGCACAGCTTACCTAAACTAAAGGCAGGTGCTTGAGATCATTGGAGACCAGCCAGTGCACTCGATGAATAATCTTACCCTCAGATAATCGCTAATGTGGTCGTAATATTAGGATTATTCCTCTTAAAAATGAAAACCTTTATATGTTTTGACCTCCAATAATCTTATCGTTGGTCACTAGGGATTGCCGAAGCTGGAGTAGCAACTCCACCAACAGGCGATGCTTTACTAAAAGCAATACATGTAACCAAATCATCAATTAACAGACTGTTTTGCCTAAACTTTTCCAAGAATCATATGATTCATATTAATCAGGCAATACTTTCGACTTTCATCCAATCCCAAAAGAAAAAACAAATCTTTATATATGGATATCTTGCAGTCCCTTGCATTTGTTTGTTTCCTCCAATCACATCAAGGACGCTCGCAGGGTTTCTGTTTATATTAAAATAAAATTAAAGACAAACCTTCTAGGAAGGAAGTCTTGTCGTGAAACGATGAAAGAAATCATTTTTAGCGACTGCAGTAACTGAAACCTCAAAAAACTTAGGAGTTCTGGAGGAGCGATTCGACTAATACAAGATTCTGCATCTCTTGGTAAGACAGTAGCTCCAGGACTTCGGGGGATATTACACAGACCTGAAATCAAATTTCTTTCCTGATGATGAAAGGGAAACACATGAGACTAACTTCCTGACTGATGCCCAAAATCATTTTGAAGTCTTTCGTAGCCGGGGAAATTCTTTTCCAAAGGGAAAAATTTATACTAACAAAGATTCGGTCAAGAAATTTGAAAAGCGACGACTTGAGTGGTACGGCAGCTTTGCGAAAGACGTTTACTTTGAGAGTAAAAACATAATTTGAAGAGCCTATTCCAAAGCACTCCTTCCTCTATTTTAAATAAAATAACAAGAAAATATAACTAAACGAAAACTCAGGTCTTCAAAGGTTCCAGCTCAGTCTTCACACAAATGAACATTGCAACAAATACATGTGAAGGTAATTTTGACTCGTTCTTTTTCCCCATGAGGTTTTAGCTTTTCCTCCATCCATGCCAGAGAGTTAAGAAGTGATGTCATTCAAAGTAATCTGATATCACTGAGTGTGTTGAGAAAGAAGTCGTTGTAGATGGTTGAGCACTCATCCACTCGTCCACCCGACGTGGAGTGTCAACCTTCAAAACAAAAAATACAAAGACGTGTATTTAAAAGACAATCAAAGGGAGATTAGGAAGGTCTCCTCCCTTCATTTTGTTTGGGCCATCTATAGACAAGTGAAAATGCCTAGAATATGGCCTGAGTTCCTCAAAGACAGCAAAAATGAGTAAAAAAATTTCAGTAACTTGGAGAAAATCCCATCAAGCCCCAGTGCTCTCGAGGTGATGTATACATCTCCAGTGCTGATGGAAGGACAGTCAAGCACTGGAGACCAGAATAGCACATGTATGGAGATCTCTACCAAGAGGAAGCAGACACACGACTAGTGCCGCACATTTTTCATGCTCTGAGGACAGATTCAAATATTTTAGTGAGGACCTCCGACACTGATATAGTGAATGCTCTTACCTTTCATTTCCCTTTCTTTCAAGACACATCTGTTACCAACCGTAAAGTTTCTGTCACCTAAGACACTGGAAGGCATCAACGCATTGTGAACATCAGGGACTTTAAAGTAAATTAAAGTTGAAAACTATGCGGTGCCCTTCCTAACTTAGCTGCAGTCACTGGGTGACTGAAAAGCCGTTCAAAACACCATTGTTTCAAAGCCTTGCAGAAGTTCCCTGATGTTGTTAATGAGACCGAGTTCCATCCTTTTAATTAACTTACGACTGAAAGTCACCTCTTCAATTCCCTTGAGCAATTCATTATTAATGTTTCATGGAGAACCACCTCTGGAAGCAGCTAATCTGACAGCGCCTCCAAATGCTCTGTAGCACCACTAGTTCGAGAACCTACCCTCTGTCTGCATGGTTGAAAGAGAGTTTAAAGGAACCTTGTTCCACAGTGGGTTACTATCTAAAGTCTTGACTAGTACACTCTTACTCTGCTGTACGTCCCATTATGGTGCTCATTTCGGTCTGTTTTGTGAGTTAATAATACATATGTATGCTGTAAAAGTTGTTTTAATATATATATATATATATATATATATATATATATATATATATATATATATATATATATATATATCGTGCCTAATAGGTAAAACTGGTCAATTAGCAAGAACTCATCTAAAATTAAGTCCTTTCTAAATTTTTCTCCTATACGTTTGAAGATATATTTTTTTCATTTATGTTAATGTAAGAATTTATAATTTTGTACCAAGAGAAACTTTGAAAATCTACCTAACCTTATTACAACAAGCGCAATTTAATTTAGCCTAACCCAACTAAATATAATTTAGATACGTTAACATTAATTTAATAATAAACAAACACAATGAAATA
>WNWK01006627.1:0-103581 GCA_009830355.1 Cherax destructor | reverse complement strand
AGCATGGACACTGGGATCGTCCCGCAGCTACTAAAAACAACAGACATAGCCCCGCTCCACAAAGGGGCAGTAAAGCAATAGCAAAGAACTACAGACCAATTGCGCTAACGTCCCATATCATAAAAATCTTTGAAAGGGTTCTAAGAAGCAAGATCGCCACCCATCTTGATACCCATCAATTGTACAACCCAGGACAGCATGGGTTTAGAGCAGGCCGCTCCTGTCTGTCCCAACTACTGGACCACTACGACAAGGTCCTAGATTCTCTAGAAGATAAACAGAATGCAGATGTTATATACACAGATTTTGCAAATGCTTTTGACAAGTGTGACCATGGTGTAATAGCACACAAAATGCGTGATAAAGGAATAACAGGAAAAGTTGGTAGATGGATCTATAATTTCCTAACATGTAGAACACAAAGAGTAGTAGTCAACAGAGTAAAGTTTGAGGCAGCTACTGTGAAAAGCTCTGTTCCACAAGGCACAGTACTTGCTCCCATCCTATTCCTCATCCTCATATCAGATATTGACAGGGATATAAGCCACAGTGCTGTGTCTTCCTTTGCAGATGACACCCGAATCTGTATGACAGTGTCCACCGTTGAAGACACTGCAAGACTCCAAGCAGACATAAACCAAATCTTTAAATGGGCTGCAGAAAACAATATGAAGTTCAATGATGAGAAATTTCAATTACTCAGATACGGAAAACGTGAAGAAATTAAAATCTCATCGGAGTACAAAACTAATTCCAACCACACAATAGAGCGAAAAACTAATGTCAAAGACCTGGGAGTGATCATGTCAGAGGATCTCACCTTCAAGGACCCTAACAATGTAGCAATTGCATCTGCTCGAAAAATGACAGGATGGATAATGAGAACCTTCAAAACCAGGGATGCCAAACCCATGTTGACACTTTACAGATAGCTTGTTCTATCTAGGCTAGAATATTGCTGCACACTAACTGCACCTTTCAAGGCGGGTGAAATTGCTGACCTTGAAAATGTGCAGAGAACCTTTACCGCACGCATAAGTGCGATAAACCACCTCAACTACTGGGAACACTTGAAGTTCATAAACCTGTACTGTCTAGAACGCAGGTGGGAGAGATACATTATTATATACACTTGGAAAATTCTCGAGGGCTTAGTACCAAACTTGCACACAAAAATCACTCTCTACGAAAGCAAAAGACTCGGCAGGCGATGTAACATCCCTCCAATGAAGAGCAGGGGTGCCACTAGCATGTTGAGGGACAACACAATAAGTGTCAGGGGCCCAAGATTGTTCAACTGCCTCCCAGCATACATCAGGGGGATTACCAACAAGCCCCTGGCTGTCTTCAAGCAGGCACTGGACAGGCACCTCAAGTCGGTGCCTGATCAGTTGGGCTGTGGTTCGTATGTTGGACTGCGTGCGGCCAGAAGTAACAGCCTGGTTGATCAGGCTCTGGTCCAACATGAGGCCTGGTCACAGACCGGGCCGCGGGGGCGTTGACCCCTGGAATTCTCTCCAGGTAGTCCAGGTAGGGGGTGGGGTGTGTTTGGTCGGGGGGTTTTCCCGGTCGTCCACTCGCCCTTTTCCCCTTGGGGAAAGGGGTAGGGGTTTTCCTTTTATAGAAGAGTATGTGTGAGGTATGTTTGGTGACTCAGATGGGGGGATTGTTTGTTTTTGTTCTTTCTCTTTTTTGGGGGGGTTCAGGGTTTTTTTTTCAAAAGGGGGGTTTGCCTTACTTGGGGGCCAGGTGTGTGCCCTAAGTGTTTCTTTATTTTATTTTATTTTTACCTTTTGGTTCTCCATTCAAGAAGGTTGAAGTTAATTGATATTATTATACCTTTTTATGGTTAGAGATCTGGCATTAGGCCTTCATATTTTATTAAGAGAGTTTTTGTAGTTTTATTGTTTTGAGAGATATATTGAAACTGGATGGGATTGATCCGCAGATTTTATCACCGTGAGGTGTTGGGACCAGGTTACGGGTATATTGTTCCTGAAAGATATATGATCTTGCACGCAATGCGTGTATGCCTTGTGTGGAAAATATTGGTATTTTCCGAAAGTTGTAATTGATAAACTTTCCAATATGAACAGATATATTTAATGTACCGCTGGTAGCTTAACGCTTATGTGGGTATAAGCCAAGAACCATCGTACTAGTGGGGGGAATGCGGGAAAGAGGCTGGGAAGAGAGGCAGAGGGAGAGGGGAGCCAGTGAGTGAAAACCCGGCCTAGTGACCAGATACCAGGTAATGGCTAAGGGAATGTGGAGATTACGACCACCAAACCGGACTTAATTACCTCCTTTCGTAATATGGAGTGATATCAACGTGTGCGACATGTATAAAGTGGAACAATCAGTCCAGGAGGCCCAGTAATAGGGCAGTAATTGTGGAATTGGTGATTGGCGCCGGCGTGGGATGTCAGCTTAGGCCTAATTTGAATTTCAGTGAAGCGACCATACGACAGGATAAAGTCATAAACCCTGATGCTGGGTGGTTTTCGTATTAGAAGAGACTGAAATATGTTCGATGAATATTGTGAAATGGTGGATCTGGTGAAGCAGAGTTGTAAATAATTGTAATTGAATATATCGGTGTCGCCGGGTGAAAGGGACGCCACCCCCGGGGATGCCATGTTGAATGTGGAGAAGATGAACTAACATATCGCAATTTATCTACTCGAAATTCAAGTATCGAGACGGTGAATGTGTATAAACTAGTGGGACATTAAGCCGGGATATACATAGTGTGTAAAGTTATATGTATAAACAGTAATAAGGTCGGAATAGTGAGAGGATCTGAATCGCTACCCCGACCAACCACATGTTAACTAACGCCCGGTCTCGAGGGCGTATAAGAGTTCACGGAAATTAATCTTCCTTGACTCGTACCATCGCGATTGAACAAGACCGAAGGAGCAACTCACCTAAAGCTAAGTACTCAACCTTTGTAACATTCTACGTCGGCCGATGGGATTGTTATAAATAGTAGATGTGCTTTAGCTAGGTCAACGATCTACAGTGCACCGCTATGATGCTGTTAATTAGGTGAGTGATGGTCATGTTAACTTAATTGTGTGTTCCCTACCTGTCTTTCTACTTGATCAGTCACCCAATACCTATACAGTCCACTTAAATTTAATCATACCATATTTATTAGTATTATCTACTCAGATTTATTTATACTGGTCCAGAGTGCAGTGGGCTAACGTGAGAATATCGAAGGTACCCCTTGGGTGCGGCCAGGAGTGGGTAAAGTTCTCACATACCTTAAGGGAATGACTGTGGTAAAATTATACTAGTCGGTCATCTCCCTGGGAGAATTTTTTGTTGCAAGTGGCGGTGTCCCAGATAGACTTATCTTCCACAATTCCCCACACCTTGGATCATTATTATTGTTGGATCACATTATCGAGGATTAAGATGTAGGTTTAGGTATTTCATTGTATGCTTTTGAACCCTTTTGGGGTTTTCTATGTTTTGTTTTAGTTAGGTTATTTTGGGTTATGTGTATACATATAGGATAGTATTTGTAAGTTTGTTGTAATATGTGTATATTGCTTATGTGTCAAACCTAAGCCTACTAAATGCCCTTATGTTGAGTTCATTTTTCTTTAGCTTTCTTCCTTGGCTTTGCCCCAGGTGTTTTTGGACTCGTGTGTGTTTCTGAAGGGGGGGGGTTGTTTTGCAGTTCTTTATAGGGTCTGTAATCACCGTTTTGTTTTGTTTTAATTCATAAGGAGGGCTTAATACCCTTTTCTTTGTGAGATGGAGTTTTTGTAAAAAAAAAAAATTGTATCATATATCATGATATGTGCTACTCAATACGGTGATATGTGGCCTAAATATATTGTACATGCGATTTTCTCGGTCTTCAATGTTATTGTATGTTGGAGCTTTCAATTGAGAATATTGAAGTTTCAGGGGTACTTCTTGGGTTTAAAGGTGTTCTTAGTGTTTTTTAAATTCTGTCCACACACTGTAGAAATTTACAATTTATATGTTTCTATATACAGTGCAAGCACTTTAGTTCAGTTTTAATGTTTCTTTAGATAAAGTGTTTCTATGTGTTTAAATTTGGATCCAAAAAATTTATGAAAAAAAAAAAAAAAAAACCTGAAGGGTTATGTGGGGAATTGTGGGAGATAAGTCTATCTGGAACACCGCCACTAGCAATAAACAAACTCCTAGGGAGATGACCGACTCGTATAATTTTACTGCAGTCATTCCCTTTAAGGTATGTGAGAACTTTACCCACTCCTGGCCGCACCCAAGGGGTACCTTCAATATTCTCACGTTAACCCACTGCACTCTGGACCAGTATAAATAAATCTGAGTAGATAATATTAATAATTATGGTATGATTAAATTTTAGTGGACTGTATAGGTTATGGGCGACTGATCAAGTAGAAAGAAAGATAGCAAACACACAATTAAGTTAACATGACCATCACTCACCTAATTAACAGCATCATAGTGGTGCATGGTAGATCGTTGACCTAGCTAAAGTACATCTACTGTGCGTAACAATATTATTGGCCAACAATAAAGACGACATAAGAGTACTTAGCTTTAGATGAGGGAGTCGTTTCGTTGTTGACGTCCTCCTGCGATCTGATTCGATCGCTATGGCAAGAGTGGTCCCGTCGAGTCAAGGAAGGTTAATTTCCGTGAACTCTTATACGCCCACGAGACCGGGCGTTAGTTAACATGTGGTTGGTCGGGGTAGCGATTCAGATCCTCTCACTATTCCGACCTTATTCCTGTTTATACGTAAAACTTTACATACTACGTATATCCTGGCTTAATGCCCCACTAGTTTATACACATTCACCGTCTCGATACTTGGATTTCGAGTAGATAACTTGCTATATGTTAGTTCATCTCCTCCGCATCCAACATGGCGGTCGGGGTATGGCGTACCCCCACTAGACCCGCCCGGTACAATCACCCCCTGATTTTTTACAACTCGGTTTCACTATATTCACCATTTCACAAAGTTCATCGAACATATTTCAGTCTCTTCTAAGACGAAAGGCCCCCAGCATCAAATAGGCCTATGCGGACATACCATGCCGGCGCCATTCGTTATTTCCACAATTACTGCCCTATTACTGGACCTCCTGGACCGATTGTCCCACTTTATATTCACTGCGTCACTGGTAATTAAATCCGGTTTGGCGGCCGGAATCTCCAAATTCGGCTCGCCATCACCACCTGGAATCTGGTGGGTAGGCTGGTTGTTCACTCACAGCCCCTCTGCCCAGCCACTTCCCGCTTCCCTCTCGCTGGTATGATGGTTCTCTATTCATAACCCCCATGAACGTTAAACTCCCAGCGGTTCATTAAGGATATCTGTTCATATTGGAAAGTTTATCAATTACAACTTTCGGAAAATACCAATATTTTCCACAGGTTATATGTGCAGGCCAGTGTGGCCTATGTGGGGATGGTAAAATATAGAGATAATGTTAGGACTTTTGTGCAGGTTATTTTCTGTACTTTTATTGTGCATGTGAAGTATTTGTGTAATGCCAAGAGCTTGGATAGACTAAATGTGAAATATTGGGGTTTTCGAAATTTTGTATATTATTATGTACTTCTATATGTATAGTTAATGTATTGTAATGTTTTTTAAATAAAAAAAAAAAAATAGTGACACAATGAATATACTGATATTAAGGTTAGGTAATTGTAGTGATTAACTAGGTTTAAAAAATTAAGGTATTGTAGTTCAAACATTTAAGAATTTAACAGTTAGTTTATATATTAATGGTGAAGGTGATGTATTAGCATAATACAGTTTCTATATTGGAGTGTCTTAGGCAAACTTATGACTAGCTTAAGAATTATGAAGCAATAGTTGTATTCGAATTTTGGCTACAGTCATGTGCAAATTAAATGGAATCACAGATATCAATAAGTGTATTTTGCTGTGGATATGTGCAAGATAAAGTAGTTTTCATGTGGTTAGCTTCCGGTTGGGTGCGTAAGTGAGATAAGATGTTTTTTAACAGTGCTTTTGAAAATGGAGGTTGTGTCTGCAGTTCTAGAGTTTTCAGACAGGGAGTTCCAGATTTTAGGCCTTTTTATAATAATAAAATAATAATAATAATAATAATAATAATAATAATAATAGTTTATTTAGACATAGTACAATGATACATAGTTAGGTAGACATGATACATAGGAATAAATGAGATGTACATGCCAAAAGCCCCTAATATGCTGTGCATTGCGGGCATTCTTAGAACTATTTAATAGTAGACTACATGATAAAAAATTATGGTTGATAATTTATAAAATAAGTATAATTGTGTATCTAAGTTATAAAATTTGAATATAAGTTGAACATAATAATTTATTAATTGTTGTGAAAACTTTATTGAGTTGCAAGTTCCACAGGGTAAGTGAGCCGTTAGGAGCCTTAAACATACCACGGATCGGACCTCAGAGTTCATGAACCCACACACCCAACCAAAACAAAACATACCCATTCAAGTTGACGAAGGTAACTATTGTGTACATTTTAGTTGATAGATTTATTCACCTAGGAACACCTAGGCAAGTTTGTACAGTTAGAAACTAATATTAGGATTATTAAGGCGACGTTAGATATTAATAATGTAGCTCTAGGGCCCTAACATAGGTAGTTTAAGGCCTGAATAAGCAAGTATTAGGTAATGTTAGCTAGAGAGAACTGGCAGCCCACACTTGAACCTACGCAGTGTGGGGCTCACGACACGTGACCTGCGTCCTTACCAGATTTGGCATCAACCAGAGAACACATGCTGTGAACAGGCAGCACCCCCCACATGACTCAACATCTGTCCTGGGGCCCCGGAGGAGAGATCCCGAAGTACCGCGGATATCTCTCTCCATCCAGACCCATTACAGTAAGACTAGACTTTCTTTCACTCAGTATCTGGCCAGTTTTCTGGGGGAAACGTTAGTGAGTTATCTGTGGGTCTTAAGCGGACGGACGCTTTTGTATTGGTATGTACCAGCGTCGTCTCTTAAGTTCAAGTCTGGAAGCTAGTGTTACTTACTGCATATATTGCTTAAGGGATATCCTTTGAATCCAGGGAACTCTGAGGTGCAGGCAGGACACTAATTACCACTTCATTTGCAGATTAAGGTTCTCCACTGCACATGGTGTTAGGAGGGGGTTATAGATAAGGAAGTCCAGGATACACATAGCTACTACATCAAGTAAGTTGTTCCCCTTTCAGTTTCGTGTAAGCAGTGTGGATTCCCTTTACTGCAGTTAGCTAGAAATTTGTCCCATAGCCACTTGTAAGTCTGAGAGAAGTGTCTCAGAGTGTCGGTGTCAACAATGCTTGCTCTAAGTGCAGCTTACAAGGAGGCAGTCCCAAAACAAGTTTCTACATGGTCCTTCGATAACCGAGATGTGGAATAGCTAGTTTAGCAGACACATTAGTCTTAATTAGCTAGGCCACAGTTAATGTACCAGTCATTATCGAAGCTAGGTTAAGTTATCACACCTAGGCCCAAAGACTTACTCAGGCTAGGTTAAGCTAACTAATCAGAAGTTTATTATTTACAGTAATCTACAGGCAGGCCAAGTAGGCTAGTTAAGCTTGTGAGTTTATTTACAGTGATTACAAGTAAGCCAGGTTAGGAAACTTGTATATTTAATTACTTAGTGAATTGCAAGGCAGCCACAGTTAGGGTAGGCCTCTGCAATATTTATAACAGTTATAACAGCTAGGTCAGATTTAACCTAGCTATCATTTACCTTGCAAGCCAGATTCAGGCTTGCAAGTTATAAAGTTAGGCTAGGAGTTACCTTCCTCAGCTAACTACAATAATTATACAAGCTAGGCTCAGTTAAGCCAAAGCTAATTACACAACATTATTCATATACTGTTTATAAGTGAATTACTGAATTTATTTTGTGTTAATCAAGTGAATTTAATTTGCAAAGGCTACATATTTTTACTGTGTGAATTTTATTCTATTTGACTCATTTAAATTGTGATTTGCTAGCTTAAGTCCTGTGACCATTTACTATTGTGTACAGGGAGTTGCTATGTTAAGCTTTCATAACAACAATATACATTTTAGTTGGGTTTGAGGGCAAACAGTGTACATTCTTTCTGAGTCAAGTCAATATAAGTAAAGAAAATCATCAAGCTTGTTGAGGAGCCTTGGGAATCACTTATTCTCACCTAATACCGTATTGTGCTGTGGGGTGGGCTAATTAAAGTATAAATTAGTGACAAACTCTTAACTAAACCACAACAATGATGGGGGAGAATCAGAGAGTACCTGCCCCATCTCTAAGCCAGCTAAAGCAGTCTATGAGCGCCCACAAGGTAAGACTAACCAAGGCATGTAGGGAGTGCCGTGCTGTCAGAGAAAACCCAGATGCAGATTGCGAGGATCTAGAAAGGTGTTTAGAGCTTTTAGAGGAAAGGCTAAAGGCACTGGAGACAGCCTATCTTCGTTACGAGACAGAAGCCTATGAGACAGAGGAGCCTGAAGATGTTGTCGAGACAGCTCGGGAGGAATGCGATGATCAGAGGGCCGAATGTCTAACAGAGTGGGGACTCTGCAAAAAGTTAAAAGAAAATATTGAAGGCTAATACAGCAGGGTCAAAAAATAATAGTACAGGGCACACACGCCATCACAGTCCCCTTAGAGTGTTACCCAGATTGCCTACATTGAATTTACCAATGTTTGACGGAACCTTGACAGAGTACATTGCTTTCTGGGATCAGTTTAAATCCCAGATAGATGACAGGGATGATTTGTCAGATGCCACCAACCTACAGTACTTACGTTCACAGCTCAAGGGTAAAGCCCTGGACTTGGTCCGGCATTACCAAACCACTGATATTAATTATCAACATGCCAAGGATCAACTAAAGCATGCGTATGGCAACACAGAGGAGATAATGATAGCTATATTTTATCGATTGTCCGATCTTGAGGCTTGCCGTCATGACCGTCAGAGCTTAGAGAAGTTCTGAATCGAAGTCATGAGTCTGACAAACAGTCTCAGAGATTTACATGATTGGGGTGGATCGGAATGGATGGTCAGTCAGACGATTCAGAGGAAACTAGCTAGCACTACAGTACATGAGTTACATTTGAAGTATAGGACTAACCGGTTCACAATGCAACAGATTGTTGAGGGGTTGAGTGATATCGTGACTCACCTGAGTATAGGTCAGGGGGAGAGACCACCCGCCAGGGTGAAATCGTTTGACCACTCCGGACCCTTGAGAGATAGAACTAAAGCACCCCCCGTTAGGGTCGGCACGTATTATGTCCGAGACAAGTCCTCAACCAAAGGGGCCAAGGGGGAAACCACTAAGACGACCAGCACAAGACCGTGTGTGTTCTGCAAAGGAGATCATAATAGTTCAGGGTGTTCGAGCTTCACCACCTATGACCAAAGACGTCAGCGACTAGGGGAGTTGAAACTCTGTTTCAAGTGTTGTGGAGAACACTCTGCCCGGGACTGTAACACCCAGCTCGGTGAGTGTCGAGGTTGTTGGAAGGGTAAACACCACAGTGCGTTGTGCCCTAAGGATACCAGACCAGCCCAGGCTAAGGGGATCAAACCCCAAGAGAGGGCGGAGAGCCGAGACGAGTCCGAGGTAGTGGTGAGTGTGGTGAGAACGACACAGGGGTCTAGTTCAGGTGAGTGGTTTCAAGGTTCGGTGGCCCTGCCCATGGTGATGGCGGTGGTCATAAATGAGAAAATGTCTGAAACGACCCATCTGTTTTTTGACACTGGGGCTCAACGATCCTTCATAACAGAGACTCTAGCGGGTAAGTTGAAGTTGAAGTCTGAGGGTAAGGCTGACATGAAAGTGGAAGGGTTCGGTGGGACAGTTCTGCACAGATCTTATCCTGTTGTAGATGTAGCAGTTAGATTGGGCGGGCATCGCAGGAATATATCAGCCTTGATAGTGAAGAGGCTGCCCGATATCATTACCACCAAGGGCCTAGCCGCGTCAGTCAAACGTTTGAGGGAGTTGGGTGTGAAGTTAGCGGAACCGGAAATTACCACAGACAACGTCAGCGACATAGGAATTTTGGTAGGAGGGGATTACGTAGACGAATTCGTGTCCACAAGAAAGGTCATCAAGGAAGGTATCGGCCTGTACAGGACTCCTGCGGGGTATATCGTAGGAGGCAGGGGACCGGCCCATTTCCCTGCGACACCTGGGAAGGGGGGCTCTGGCCCCACAGCAACCGAGGCCGTGCTAGTGATGCGGATCGGACTACATGAGGGTCTATCGGAAACCCAAGTCAGCATAGTCGACAGTGAACCAGTCCATAAACTGTGGGACCTGGATGTAGTAGGGATTAAGGGTGATCAACCACCCCCCGAACACGAAGAAACTTATCAGGATTATTTGAGCCATGTCCAGTTCAAGGACGGCCAGTACTGGGTGAGACTACCTTGGAAACTGGTGCACCCTACGTTACCCACTAACTTTAAGAAGGCACGGGGTCAGTTGAACTCCCTGGTGAACAGCCTGACCAAGAAGGGTCTGGTAGGGAAGTACGATGACATTATTAAAGAACAGTTGTCCCTGGGGTTCATAGAAAAGGTACCACATGCCACTCCAGGAGAAAATACCCACTATCTCCCGCACATGGCAGTTACCAAGGAGTCAGTAACCACTCCCATCAGAGTAGTCTTCAATTGCAGCTCACAGGCGAGTCCCCGAGAGCCCTCATTGAACGACTGTCTGTTCACAGGGCCATCTCTGACTCAGAAATTAGCCGACGTGTTGTTAAAGTTTAGGATAGAACAATATGCTTATGCAGCAGATATTAGTAAAGCCTTCCTACGAATTGGGTTGCAACCACAAGACAGGGACTACACTAGGTTCTTGTAGGTGGCGAACAGCGAGGTACCTGAGCAGGGGTAAGAAACTTACAGATTTGAAAGATTCAAAGAACTATTGAAGACTTTATTTTATGTGGACAATATGCAAGGCACCACTTCTGATGAGGGGGAGATGATGGACATCTACCAGGAGTCCAATGGGGAGATGCTCTCGGCTAACATGCCACTGAGGGAATGGGTAACGAACAATCCTGCTTTGCGAGACAGGGTAGAACATGATTACATGGGTTATACGGTGCCTGAGGTAACCTCAGTATTGGGCCTGGAATGGGAAATTGGGGAAGACAGTCTTAGGGTGAAAAGGAAACCCGACGGGGACGGGAAGCTGACCAGAAGGTCCCTGTTAAGTAAAGTCCAGACTGCCTTTGATCCACTGGGTCTGTTGACACCCATTACTATTCGTGGGAGAATGCTAGTACAGCAGACCTGGGAGCTGAACCTGGGTTGGGACGACACACTGCCAGAAACCATCTGTCAGGAGTGGGGTCTAGTCAGCAAAGATTTAGCAGAGCTACACGATTTCGCATTTCCTAGGTCCCTCGGGTGTACCTGACAAGATTATGACCTGCATGTCTTCTGTGATGCCTCTTCCCGGGCATATGGGGCCGTAGCATACTTAGTGGCTGGGAGCCAGGTTAATCTGGCCACCAGCCGGGCACGGGTAACACCCCTAAAAGAGTGTTCAATACCAAAGCTAGAGTTCACAGCGATGTTGCTGGGAGCAAGACTGGGAATGTATGTAAAGGAAGTGTTAAGTAACCTGAAGGTGACCCACACATATATATGGACAGACTCGGAGGTAGCCTTACAGTGGGTACAGAACGACAGGTCCAAACTCCCCTATGTCAGGAATCGGGTGAAGGAGATACGGGAGCTACAGACAGCATCCACTATTTTACATGTACCTACCGATCAAAATCCGGCTGACCTGATTAGCAGAGGGGTGACACACAAAAAATTGAGTAAAAGCGAGATTTGGTTCAAAGGCCCAGACTGGTTACCAGCGAAAGAGCGCTGGCCAGAACAGAAATTCGGTGAGACAACCAGCAGCATAGTGCATTTCGTGGGGGAGTCAGGCACTGACCTACTAGACCCCAAACGTTACTCCTCGTGGAGGAAGCTAATGGGAGTCACAGAAATGGTGTTTCGATTTGTGAGAAAGCTGACTGACAAGGTAAATAGAGGCCGACAGTTGTCACTTGTGGGTCCCAGAGAGTACTGGATACAGCAGTACCAGAAGGAGAGGTTTCCATAAGTTCTGGAGGTGCTAGCTGCCGGGCAGTCAGACACGGCATCAGGTCTTGCACCCGACTGTGACTCAGGGAGCAGTAAACTGGTCCACTCATTGGGATTGTTCTTGGATCATGCTGGTCTGATAAGATGCAGGGGAAGACTACACAACGCTGAGCTCAGTTATGGGACCAAATATCCCGTGTTACTGGGAAACGATGGGTGGTTGTCAGAGTTGGTGATACTTGATGCTCATCAGAGAACCATGCATGGAGGGTTTGGAGATACACTCACCTGCCTTCGTCAGAATTACTGGGTGCTGAAGGGCTGAGCCGCAGTCAAAAGGGTGATAAGGTAGTGCACGGTCTGTCGGCGGTATGATGGGAGGACTCTATCCTACCCGGGACCACCACCACTGCCTCAGGAACGGGTACAGAGTGACAGACCCTTTGAGACTGTGGGGATAGATTACACAGGGGCTATCATACTGACAAACCCGGGAGGGGAGAGGGTAGACCCACTGAAGGTATATATCTGTCTGTTTACTTGTGCAACTACACGAGCCGTACATTTGGAGCTGGGGGAAGATATGTCTACCGAGAATTTCGTGAAGTTGTTCAGGAGATTTACAGCTCGGTTCTCTTGTCCACGATTGATTATATCAGACAATGGCACAAGCTTCAAAGCGGCCAGCAAAGTCTTTAAAAATCTTTTGGACAACGGAGAGGTACGAGAATACCTGAAGAAGATAGAGTGTGAGTGGAAGTTCATAGTTCCCAGAGCACCTTGGCAAGGGGGCTTCTACGTACGTATGGTGGGTACGGTTAAAAGGTGTCTCCGCAAGGTCTTACACAGCAAGAGGGTGACCACTGATGAGTTGCGAACGATTTTGGCCGAGATAGAAGCGAGAGTCAATAATAGACCCCTAACCTATGTGCAGAATGGTATTGACGAGCAGGAAGCTCTCACCCCCAATCACATGTTATTTGGGAGGAGGATCGAGCCCTTCCCGGCAATCTTGAGCCAGTCTTCTAGGGAGCAGGACTATTGTGGTCCGGAAGGACCCCCCATCAGTGAGGAACTACACAAGAGTCACAATAAGTTAGTGAAGGTTTTAGACAAATGGAACCAGGTGTGGCGTAATGATTATTTGACAGCTCTGCGAGAACATTTTTATGGGGCCGACCCTGAGGGGAACAAGGTGACGGTGAGCCAAGGGGACCTGGTGCTAGTTGAAGCTGAGGCACCCAGGGCATACTGGCCACTTGGCTTGGTGGTATCAACCCACCCAGATAAGGCTGGACAGCTGAGGATGGTGAAGGTGAGAGTAAATGGTGCTGAGACCATAAGACCCATCAACAAGCTGTTGCCACTCGAGGTCCACACGGTGAGGCCTGGACAGGAGAAGTTAGACCAAAGTCTATCCAACCAGAGTGTTCAGACGACCCGTCGAACGGCGCTCAAGTCCAGAGCTCACTGGGGGGGGGCTTGCGGGAGGCGGATTTGATATAGACTAACTGCTACCTTCGTCGGCGGGGGGAAGGATGTGGAAACTTTATTGAGTTGCAAGTTCCACAGGGTAAGTGAGCTGTTAGGAGCCCTAAACATACCACAGATCGGACCTCGGAGTTCATGAACCCACACACCCAACCAAAACAAAACATACCCATTCAAGTTGACGAAGGTAACTATTGTGTACATTTTATTTGATAGATTTATTCACCTAGGAACACCTAGGCAAGTTGGTAGAGTTAGAAACTAATATTAGGATTATTAAGGTGATGTTAGATATTAATAATGTAGCTCTAGCGCCCTAACATAGGTAGTTTAAGGCCTGAATAGGCAAGTATTAGGTTATGTTAGCTAGAGAGAACTAGCAGCCCACACTTGAACCTACGCAGTGTGGGGCTCACGACGCGTGACCTGCGTCCTTACCAGATTTGGCATCAACCAGAGAACACGTGCTGTGAACAGGCAGCACCCCCCACGTGACTCAACATCTGTCCTGGGGCCCCGGAGGAGAGATCCCGAAGTACCGCGGATATCTCTCTCCATCCAGACCCATTACAGTAAGACTAGACTTTCTTTCTCTCAGTATCTGGCCAGTTTTCTGGGGGAAACGTTAGTGAGTTATCTGTGGGTCTTAAGCGGACGGACGCTTTTGTATTGGTATGTACCAGCGTCGTCTCTTAAGTTCAAGTCTGGAAGCTAGTGTTACTTACTACATATATTGCTGAAGGGATATCGTTTGAATCCAGGGAACTCTGAGGTGCAGGCAGGACACTAATTACCACTTCATTTGCAGATTAAGGTTCTCCACTGCACATGGTGTTAGGAGGGGGTTATAGATAAGGAAGTCCAGGATACACATAGCTACTACATCAAGTAAGTTGTTCCCCTTTCAGTTTCGTGTAAGCAGTGTGGAATCCCTTTACTGCAGTTAGCTAGAAATTTGTCTCAGAGTCTCAGAGTGTCGGTGTCAACAGTGCTTGCTCTAAGTGCAGCTTATAAGGAGGAAGTCCCAAAACAAGTTTCTAC
This sequence comes from Cherax destructor, assembly GCA_009830355.1. Classification (NCBI taxonomy): domain Eukaryota; kingdom Metazoa; phylum Arthropoda; class Malacostraca; order Decapoda; family Parastacidae; genus Cherax; species Cherax destructor. The sequence goes on along the minus strand of WNWK01006627.1, from coordinate 88,915 downwards.
AATTGTAGCAATGCAACTAATTGAGTGAGATAACAATTTAAAACAATTAATTGCATTGTAGTTACAGTTTACGTGGTCATTATAATGTAAATGTTGTGGAAATAGTTAGCTTAGTATGTATTATTCATAATAGGTTTTTACAATTAAGTGATTAATCAGATTTTTACATTTAAGTGATTATTCTACTTTGTTGGGAATGTTTGATATTGAGCATTTAGGTTTGGGTGAGAAGGTGCATTTTTAGCATCGTTTTGAATGGGGGTACAGGCAGGGTTTCTTTGGCAATGACAGGTAATGAATTCCAATTTTTCGTGCCTTTTATATGCATTCAGTTTTTACATAGTGTTAGATGGACACGGGGAACATCGAGGAGTGTTCTGTGTCTAGTGTTATGGTCATGTGTCTACAAGAGAGAATTCCAGGGGTCAACGCCCCCGCGGCCCGGTCTGTGACCAGGCCTCCTGTTGGACCAGAGCCTGATCAACCAGGCTGTTACTGTTGGCCGCACGCAGTCCAACATACGAACCACAGCCTGGCTGGTCAGGTACCGACTTTAGGTGCCTGTCCAGTGCCTGCTTGAAGACAGCCATGGGTTTGTTGGTAATCTCCGTGATGTATGCTGGGAGGCAGTTGAACAATCTTGGGCCCCTGACACTTATTGTGTTGTCCCTCAATGTGCTAGTGGCACCGCTTCTCTTCATTGGGGGGATGTTACATCGCCTGCCGAGTCTTATGCTTTCGTAGGGAGTGATTTTTGTGTGCAAGTTTGGTACTAAGCCCTCGAGAATTTTCCATGTGTATATAATAATGTATCTCTACCGCCTGCGTTCTAGAGAGTACAGGTTTAGGAACTTCAAGCGTTCCCAGTAGTTGAGGTGGTTTATCGCACTTATGCATGCGATGAAGGTTCTCTGCACATTTTCATGGTCAGCAATTTCACCCGCCTTGAAAGGTGCAGTTAGTGTGCAGCAATATTCCAGCCTAGATAGAACAAGCGATTTGTAAAGTGTCAACATGGGCTTGGCATCCCTGGTTTTGAAGGTTCTCATTATCTATCCTGTCATTTTTCGAGCAGATGCAATTGCTACTTTGTTATGGTCCTTGAAGGTGAGATCCTCTGACATGATCACTCCCAGGTCTTTGACATTAGTTTTTCGCTCTATTGTGTGGTTGGAATTAGTTTTGTACTCCGATGAGATTTTAATTTCTTCACGTTTTCCGTATCTGAGTAATTGAAATTTCTCCTCATTGAACTTCATATTGTTTTCTGCAGCCCATTTAAAGATTTGGTTTATGTCTGCTTGGAGTCTTGCAGTATCTTCAACGGTGGACACTGTCATACAGATTCGGGTGTCATCTGCAAAGGAAGATACAGCACTGTGGCTTATATCCCTGTCAATGTCTGATATGAGGATGAGGAATAGGATGGGAGCAAGTACTGTGCCTTGTGGAACAGAGCTTTTCACAGTAGCTGCCTCAGACTTTACTCTGTTGACTACTACTCTTTGTGTTCTACATGTTAGGAAATTATAGATCCATCTACCAACTTTTCCTGTTATTCCTTTATCACGCATTTTGTGTGCTATTACACCATGGTCACACTTGTCAAAGGCTTTTGCAAAATCTGTGTATATAACATCTGCATTCTGTTTATCTTCTAGAGCATCCAGGACCTTGTCCTTGTGGTCCAGTAGTTGGGACAGACAGGAGCGGCCTGCTCTAAACCCATGCTGTCCTGGGTTGTGCAATTGATGGGTATCAAGATGGGTGGCGATCTTGCTTCTTAGAACCCTTTCAAAGCTTTTTATGATATGGGACGTTAGCGCAATTGGTCTGTAGTTCTTTGCTGTTGCTTTACTGCCCACTTTGTGGAGCAGGGCTATGTCTGTTGTTTTTAGTAGCTGCGGTACGATCCCAATGTCCATGCTCCCTCTCCATAGGATGTTAAAAGCATGTGATAGGGGCTTCTTGCAGTTCTTGATGAACACGGAGTTCCATGAGTCTGGGCCTGGAGCGGAGTGCATGGGCATGTCATTTATTGCCTTTTCGAAGACATTTGGCGTCGTGGTGATGTCAGAAAGGCATGCGTCCGTCAAGTTCTGTGGCACTCTCATAAAAAAATCATTTAGGTTTTCGATTTTCAGTCTGGTTAGTGGCTCGCTAAAAACTGAGTCATACTGGGATTTAAGTAACTCACTCATTTCCTTGCTGTCATCTGTGTAGGACCCATCCCGTTTAAGTAGGGGCCCAATACTGGTTGTTGTTCTCGACTTTGATTTTGCATAGGAAAAGAAATACTTAGGGTTTCTCTCAATTTCATTTATGGCTTTTAGTTCTTCCCGTGTCTTTTGATTCCTGTAAAATTCCTTTAGTTTTAATACGATGTTTGCTATTTCTCTGACTAGTATCTCCCTACGTATTTCAGAGATATTGGCCTCCTGTAGCCGCTCCGTTATTCTTTTCCTTCGCCTGTATAGGGAGCGCCTCTCTCTTTCTAGTTTGCATCTTCTCCTCCTTTTCCTTAAGGGAATTTGCCTTGAGCAAACCTCAAGTACCACAGAGTTAATTTGTTCTAGACATAGGTTGGGATCCGTGATGGTTAGGCAATCTTCCCAGTTTATATCATTTAGGACTTGGTTTACTTGGTCCCACCTAATGTTTTTGTTATTGAAGTTGAATTTGGAGAAAGCTCCCTCGCGGCTGATCACATTTTGTTGATCTGGGGCTCCCCACATGCATGCATGTCCTGTTAAAATTGGTAAGGAAAAGTTTGAGTGGTTGGTTAATATTTGCATACAGTGTTCTATGTATGTAATAGGCACAGTAAAAAGTATGATGTCTTGTATGGTGAGTAAGTTTAGGTTTTTGAATATTGGTGGAGTGTGAATTTGTTATCATTCTAACTGCTGCCTTTTGTTGTGTTATTAATGGTCTGAGATGAGTTATTGATATAGAGCCCCATGCGCAGATTCCATAGGTGAGGTAGGGGTAAATGAGTGAGTGATATAGGGTAAGGAGAGCTGGTTGTGGAACATAGTACCGTATCTTGGATAGTATTCCCACGGTCTTTGAGACTTTCTTGGAAATTTGTTGTATATGTGTCTGAAATTTGAGGCAACTGTCAAGATGAATTCCTAAGAATTTTCCCTCTGTGAGTTTTGTGAAAGGGGACCCGTTTATCATTATTTTAAGTGGTGCGTTTGTAGCTCTGTTCCCAAACTGAATAAAATAGGTTTGATCAATATTGAGAGTAAGTTTGTTAGTCACCATCCAGGTAGATATTTTCTGCAATTCAGTATTTACAGTGTTGGCTAGTATGTCTGGGCTTGGGTGCGCGATAACGTATGTAGTGTCATTTGCAAATAGTATGGGTTTGAGTAGTTGAGATGCATTTGGTAGGTCTTTAATGTAAATGAGAAAGAGAAGTGGGCCAAGAACACTTCCCTGTGGGACACCTACTGTAATAGTTTGCGCGGTAGAGCTAGCTCCATTTGTGTACACATATTGGTTTCTGTTGCTAAGGTATGATTTTAGGTAGTTGAGGGAGTGCTCTCTTATACAATAGTGTGATAATTTTAGGTGTAACAGATCATGGTCAATTGTATCAAAAGCTTTACGTAAATCAATGAAGATTCCCACTGGGATTTCTTTTTTCTCAAGAGCGGTGTAAATTATTTCTAACATGTGTATAATGGCATCATTTGTATTTTTATTAGGCCTGAATCCAAATTGACAGTGGTAGAGTACGTTGTTGGAGGTGAGGTAGGAATATATTTGTCTATGAATTAATTTTTCAAAGATTTTGGAGAGAAGGGGTAAGTTAGATATCGGCCTGTAGTTATTCAGATCTGTTTGATCTCCTCCTTTATGTATGGGGGTGACCCTCGCTATTTTGAGTATTGATGGGAAGGTAGAGGATTCGATGGATTTGTTAAAGAGTGTTGCAATAATTGGTGAGAGAACTTGAGAGGCTTTTTTGTATATAAAAGGTGGTAAGTTATTTAGGTCACCTGCTTTGTTTTTTAATGTGTTGATTATAAGTTAAACTTCTATTGGGTTGGTCGGGGCTAGGAATAGTGTGTTCGGATAGGTGCCAGTGAGATAGTCGTTAGGTGGAGTGTTTGAACTTGGGATTTTGCTTGCCAGCTTTTTTCCTATGGTGGAGAAGAAATCATTGAGTTTGTTTGTTGTTTCAATAGGTGGGAGTAGGGGTTCATCTGGTTTTGTTAACTTGATTGTTCTGTTTGTGGATATCTTTTTAGTTCCTAGAATTTCAGATAGGGTTTTCCAGGTCTTTTTTATATCACCTTTTAAGTTATGTAATCTGTTCTCATAGTACAATTTTTTTGACCTTCTTATCAGACTCGTTAGGTTTGATGAGTAGCGTTTTGTTTGTTCTCTTGTTATTTGCCCCATTCTGTACTGTTTTTCATATAGGTGCTTTATATTAATGTATTTGAGTATGCTGGGGGTTAGCCAGGGACTATTTAATCTTTTAGCTGTGATTTGTTTAGTTTTTTTAGGGCAATGCTTTTTATAGAGGTATTGGGTCTTTTTAAGAAAATTATTAATACATAAGTCAGTATCTGTGAAGTTGTCTATTTCTGTTTGCCAGTCAGTGTTTGTCATAGCTGTTATGAAGTTATTTATAGCTGTCTCATTATGTAGTCTAAAGGTAACATTAGTAGTCTCTAGTGGTAATTTTCTGAGATTGGTTATGAGAAAGGTTGGGTAGTGGTCTGTGGTATTGTCTGTGATTATGCCTGATTTTAATGGGGATATCCACTCCGGAGAGAGAGGTTTTTAGTGCCAGGAAGGAAAAAAGCTGGCAGGAAATGACAGAAATTGTACACCAACTGCAATCATTTCTGGAGTGGAATCACAGTCAGTGGCCTCCACTCCATTACAACAGATATTAGAGCCAGGAAAAAAGACCCCCCATACCACCAATACCACCAATCCAACTACATTCATCTTTGCTAATATACAAGGTCTAAAGCCAGCAACAAACAACAAGGTACCTTACATTAGTGGACTGCTTACAGAGTCAAATGCCATGTTTGCGGCTTTCACAGAGACCCACATAAGAGATCACTTGGACAATGAAATATGGATCCCGGGCTACAACCTATACAGGTGTGACAGAGTGAATAGGCAAAAAGGGGGGGTTGGCCTGTATATCACAGAGTCACTTATATGTTCAGAACTACTAAATGCCTCAAATGATGTAGTTGAAGTACTAGCAATAAAGGTCGAGAATCAAAACCTTGTCATCGTGGTTGTATACAAGCCCCCGGATGCAACGTCCCAACAATTCCAGGAACAGCTTCTGAAAATTGACCACTGTCTGGAAAATCTTCCAGCTCCTGCCCCCAACATCTTGCTACTGGGGGATTTCAACCTCAGGCACCTAAAATGGAGGAACATTGCAAACAATGTGGTAGCAGAGATAACACCAGGAGGCAGCTCAGATGAAAATTCACACATGCATGAACTTTTAAATCTCTGCACCAAGTTCACCTTAAACCAGCAAATAGTAGAGCCCACAAGATTAGAGAATACGCTGGACCTCATCTTCACCAACAATGATGATCTGATACGAAATGTCATCATATCAAAAACAATATACTCAGATCACAACATAATAGAGGTCCAGACATGCATGCGGGGAGCTCCAGATCAACAAAATGTGATCAGCCGTGAGGGAGCTTTCTCCAAATTCAACTTCAATAACAAAAACATAAGGTGGGACCAAGTAAACCAAGTCCTAAATGATATAAACTGGGAAGATTGCCTAAGCATCACGGATCCCAACCTATGTCTTGAACAAATTAACTCTGTGGTACTTGAGGTTTGCTCAAGGCAAATTCCCTTAAGGAAAAGGAGGAGAAGATGCAAACTAGAAGAGAGAGGCGCCCCCTATACAGGCGAAGGCACAGAATAACGGAGCGGCTACAGGAGGCCAATATCTCTGAAATACGTAGGGAGACACTAGTCAGAGAAATAGCAAACATCGAATTAAAACTAAAGGAATCTTATAGGAATCAAGAGACACGGGAAGAACTAAGAGCCATAAATGAAATTGAAAGAAACCCTAAGTATTTCTTTTCCTATGCAAAATCAAAGTCGAGAACAACAACCAGTATTGGGCCCCTACTTAAACCGGATGGGTCCTACACAGATGACAGCAAGGAAATGAGTGAGTTACTTAAATCCCAGTATGACTCAGTCTTTAGCGAGCCACTAACCAGACTGAAAATCGAAAACCTAAATGATTTTTTCATGAGAGTGCCACAGAACTTGACAGACGCATGCCTTTCTGACATCATCACTACGCCAAATGACTTTGAAAAGGCAATAAATGACATGCCCATGCACTCCGCTCCAGGCCCAGACTCATGGAACTCCGTGTTCATCAAGAACTGCAAGAAGCCCCTATCACATGCTTTTAACATCCTATGGAGAGGGAGCATGGACACTGGGATCGTCCCGCAGCTACTAAAAACAACAGACATAGCCCCGCTCCACAAAGGGGCAGTAAAGCAATAGCAAAGAACTACAGACCAATTGCGCTAACGTCCCATATCATAAAAATCTTTGAAAGGGTTCTAAGAAGCAAGATCGCCACCCATCTTGATACCCATCAATTGCACAACCCAGGACAGCATGGGTTTAGAGCAGGCCGCTCCTGTCTGTCCCAACTACTGGACCACTACGACAAGGTCCTGGATGCTCTAGAAGATAAACAGAATGCAGATGTTATATACACAGATTTTGCAAAAGCCTTTGACAAGTGTGACCATGGTGTAATAGCACACAAAATGCGTGATAAAGGAATAACAGGAAAAGTTGGTAGATGGATTTATAATTTCCTAACACATAGAACACAAAGAGTAGTAGTCAACAGAGTAAAGTCTGAGGCAGCTACTGTGAAAAGCTCTGTTCCACAAGGCACAGTACTTGCTCCCATCCTATTCCTCATCCTCATATCAGACATTGACAGGGATATAAGCCACAGTGCTGTGTCTTCCTTTGCAGATGACACCCGATTCTGTATGACAGTGTCCACCGTTGAAGACACTGGAAGACTCCAAGCAGACATAAACCAAATCTTTAAATGGGCTGCAGAAAACAATATGAAGTTCAATGATGAGAAATTTCAATTACTCAGATACGGAAAACGTGAAGAAATTAAAATCTCATCGGAGTACAAAACTAATTCCAACCACACAATAGAGAGAAAAACTAATGTCAAAGACCTGGGAGTGTTCATGTCAGAGGATCTCACCTTCAAGGACCATAACAATGTAGCAATTGCATCTGCTCGAAAAATGACAGGATGGATAATGAGAACCTTCAAAACCAGGGATGCCAAGCCCATGTTGACACTTTACAGATCGCTTGTTCTATCTAGGCTGGAATATTGCTGCACACTAACTGCACCTTTCAAGGCGGGTGAAATTGCTGACCTTGAAAATGTGCAGAGAACCTTCACGGCACGCATAAGTGCGATAAACCACCTCAACTACTGGGAACGCTTGAAGTTCCTAAACCTGTACTCTCTAGAAGGCAGGCGGAGAGATACATTATTATATACACATGGAAAATTCTCGAGGGCTTAGTACCAAACTTGCACACAAAAATCACTCCCTACGAAAGCAAAAGACTCGGCAGGCGATGTAACATTCCCCCAATGAAGAGCAGGGGTGCCACTAGCACGTTGAGGGACAACACAATAAGTGTGAGGGGCCCAAGATTGTTCAACTGCCTCCCAGCATACATCAGGGGGATTACCAACAAGCCCCTGGCTGTCTTCAAGCAGGCACTGGACAGGCACCTCAAGTCGGTACCTGATCAGCCGGGCTGTGGTTCGTACGTTGGACTGCGTGCGGCCAGCAGTAACAGCCTGGTTGATCAGGCTCTGGTCCAACAAGAGGCCTGGTCACGGACCGGGCCGCGGGGGCGTTGACCCCTGGAATTCTCTCCAGGTAGACTCCAGGTAAAGATACCAAACAAACGAGAATACAACCATAAAAACCATATAAAAACATACCGCTAAGGGCCAGCTAATGGCTGAGAAGTGAACTCCGTTATTTATGGTCCAATTTCTTTCAATTTTGGTTTATGTTAAGAAGCATCTTTCCATCATACAATGCCCGTTTCAATAAGATAGTCCAACAAACAAATGAGATCCAATTCCCTAGAGCAAGAGCCCCTCACCAGCATCAAGGAACCTCCCTTGAGGCCCGCTCGCATCTGGAAATTTCCCTCGCATCTGGATGCAAAAAATCCGCCAATTGACTGCTCGTATCTGGAAAAACGTGCACGCAGATGCACTCGTTAGTAGAGGTTCCACTGTACTTAACAGAAGGCTCCTGGCTATGCAGACCATTTTGGACAGCCTAAGTTAACTTTGTCTCCCAGGATGTGATCCCAACAGTCCGCCAACACCCAGTCTACTTACTGCTAGGTGAACACGATGCTCATGGCTTAGTTGGTAGCATCCTCAGCTCAGACCAGTAAGTAGGTACCTAGGTGTTTGTCAACTATTGTGGGGTCACATCCTGGGGGACAGGATTAACCCTCACAGACCGGGCCACAGGGGCGTTGACCCCTGGCACTCTCTCCAGGTATAAACACACCCAGTGTTTCCACCCTTGCCAGGGATTGAACCATGGACAATCTGTGTGTGAAGCGAGAGCGTTGCCTACCAGGCCTCGGGCCACTCTGCCAGGCCATGGGCCACTCTGCCGGGCCATGGGCAACTCTGCCGGGCCATGGGCCACTCTGCCAGGCCACGGGCCACTCAGCCAGGCCACGGGCCACTCTGCCAGGCCACGGGCCACTCTGCCAGGCCACGGGCCACTCTGCCAGGCCACGGGCCACTCTGCCAGGCCACGGGCCACTCTGCCAGGCCACGGGCCACTCTGCCAGGCCACGGGCCACTCTGCCAGGCCATGGGCCACTCTGCCAGGCCATGGGTCACTCTGCCAGGCCATGGGCCACTCTGCCAGGCCATGGGCCACTCTGCCAGGCCATGGGCCACTCTGCCGGGTCATGGGCCACTCTGCCAGGCCATGGGCCACTCTGCCAGGCCATGGACCACTCTCCCAGGCCATGGGCCATTCTGCCAGGCCACGGGCCACTCAGCCAGGCCACGGGGCACTCTGCCAGGCCATGGGCCACTCTGCCAGGCCATGGGCCACTCTGCCAGGCCATGGGCCACTCTGCCAGGCCACGGGCCACTCAGCCAGGCCACGGGGCACTCTGCCAGGCCATGGGTCACTCTGCCAGGCCATGGGCCACTCTGCCAGGCCATGGGCCACTCTGCCAGGCCACGGGCCACTCTGCCGGGTCATGGGCCACTCTGCCAGGCCATGGGCCACTCTGCCAGGCCATGGGCCACTCTGCCAGGCCACGGGCCACTCTGCCGGGTCATGGGCCACTCTGCCAGGCCATGGGCCACTCTGCCAGGCCACGGGCCACTCAGCCAGGCCATGGGGCACTCAGCCAGGCCATGGGGCACTCTGCCAGGCCATGAGGCACTCTGCCAGGCCATGGGGCACTCTGCCAGGCCATGGGCCACTCTGCCAGGCCATGGGCCACTCTGCCAGGCCATGGGCCACTCTGCCAGGCCACGGGCCACTGCCTGGCCATGGGCCACTCAGCCAGGTCATGGGCCACTCTGCCAGGCCATGGGCCACTCTGCCGGGTCATGGGCCACTCTGCCAGGCCATGGGCCACTCTGCCAGGCCATGGGCCACTCTGCCAGGCCATGGGCCACTCTGCCAGGCCACGGGCCACTCAGCCAGGCCAGGCCACGGGCCACTGCCTGGCCATGGGCCACTCAGCCAGGTCATGGGCCACTCTGCCAGGCCATGGGCCACTCTGCCGGGTCATGGGCCACTCTGCCAGGCCATGGGCCACTCTGCCAGGCCATGGGCCACTCTGCCAGGCCATGGGCCACTCAGCCAGGCCACGGGCCACTCAGCCAGGCCACGGGCCACTCTTACTTAATGTTTACTATACTAGTTGAAGAATAAGACACTTGTACATTTGGGAATCTTTATTGTGGAAACGTTTTGACAGCTAGTAATTTCTTCAGTCAAGAATGGTGGAAGATGAGGAGTGAGGTAATCAGTCCCTCAGCCTGGAGTCGATGTGTTGGATGTATTGGACTGAAGAAGCCACCAACCTGAGTAACATTTCCACAATAAGTATTCCCAATGTTGCATAAGTGTATCACTCTCATAACACTTAATATAATATACACTGTTGCCTCAATGTGAGAATAATAATGTGACCAACACAATGTGACTAACCTTTTATGCAGTAGTGAGTCAGTAGTAAGACCAAGTAACAACATATTACAAGAAACAATGAGGGACTCCCGCCTTGTACTGGTGTCTTGTGTTGGGGTTATAAGGCTCACTGACAGCACAAGCCGTATCAAGCCACACTTCTCGATGGTACCACCAAGATTTGTTGCACAAGAATAGGCGATGAAAAACAAGAAACAAAAGTTCCTATCCCCCACCCATCTATTTGCAGGGTGAAAACATTATCTACGTTAAAACTTACAGATATCTTGATGTAGATGTACCATTTAACAAATCCACTATACCACAACTAAATAAAAATGCAAAGATAGACTAAATGCTCTTAAAGCTGTTGCTGGCTACAACCCCAACTATGGTGCTAATGTGAGAATCGTGAGAATGATGTACATAGCCTATGTTATGCTGCTCCCATGTTGATATTAGCTAGAGAAAGTTCTCTCCTACCCTTGGAGTTAATGCAAAATGAAGCTCTCAGAATTATTCTTGGCTGTCCCAAATCTACAAAGGTTCTTAATATGAGGAAGGAGCTTGGTATTACTAGTATCAGTAATATGAGTGTTGAGATTAACACTGTACTTGGTATTAGAATGTTAAGAAATGAACCAGACACTGTCATAATAAATCTTACTAAATGTCTAGAAGTAACAACTCACAGATCTAAATGGATTGTGAAAACATGCAATTACTTTAAGTTTTATAACCTGCATGAACTGTATCACTGTAGGCAACAAGAGCATTTCACCCCTCCATGGAAGATGTGTTCATTTAATATCACATACCTGCAAGCCCCTCCCAAGAAGCTCATTGCTAGTAATCCCTTCCTTAAATCACTTGTTAAAGCAACGGTTCCAGAAAAAAATCTCGACTAGATGGTAGTAATAAGTTATCTCAAGTTATATACATTGATGGATTTAAACAGGAGTCTTCTGGCAGGGCACTTGTTGCCACCTCTCTAGTTAAGAACGATAATAAATTTGTTGAGTTAGGCATAAGAATTAACAACTGGGCGTCTACACTACAAACTGAATTGTTTGCAATCCTAATGTCGCTAAAGCTAACTTATGACACCACCTGGAGTATATCTGAAAAGAGTTCCGGGGGTCAACACTCCCGCGGCCCATTCTGTGACCAGGCCTCATGTTGGATCAGGGCCTGATCAACCAGCCTGTTACTGCTATCCACACGCATTGGTAATCCCTCTTATGTATGCTGGGAGGCAGTTGAACAGTCTTGGCCCTGACACTTATTGTGTTGTCTCTCAACGTGCTAGTGGCACCCCTGCTCTTCATTGGGGGGATGTTACATCGTCTGCCGAGTCTTTTGTTTTCGTAGGGAGTGACTCGTGTGCAAGTTTGGTACTAATTCCTCGAGAATTTTCCAAGTGTATATAATAATGACAATCATACCTCCTATAATAACCATACTTATTACAATGATCTTAAACTTCGAACACTGAAACGTACTGCTCACTGTCTTGAACACTATGTGCTGAATTGTCCACTTATTGAGGAATATAGAGATAGACAGTATAATAACCTATGTGACATGTCAAGATATCTTATTAGTGAAGGTAGGATATCACTTATTCTAAGCAAATTTCCTAAATTTGCTTGTAACAGATAAGTGAACTGTAGATATAAATCCAAATTAATTTCCATGAACGTGCCTATCTGTGCTCATGATAATGCGAGCACAGATGAGCATGTTTGTGGAGCAACTTGCAATGTGAACAGACTGACTGATGTTGTAGTGGCCAGGCTTAGGCTTGGCTACAGGTACTTCTGACAGTTTGGGAGACACAGATGATGATCAAACTAAATGCAAATTATGTGATCAGGCATATGGTCACTGTCTTGAACACTATGTGCTTAATTGTGCACTTATTGAGGAATATAGAGATAGACAATATAATAACCTATGTGACATGTCAAGATATCTTATTCATGAAATAAGATACCTGCTTGTAACAGATAATTGAAATGTAGATATAAACCCAAATGTACAATTGTTAACCCCTTTGGGCCCTAGTGCCTAGGCCTTTTGTGTATCCATATGCTCTTGCGCTACCGTCCACAGGATGGATATGGGGTGCACAATAAACTAGCCACTTCGGTGGCAAAATCTAAAATCACAGACTAGGCCTAGCCTATAGAAAACATCGTACCCCTGGAATGCTGAAGCTCTTTCAAACTGCCCTTGCTGCTGCCAGAGAGCTTATGACAGAGCTGCGGCAAACTGACTGGGAAAAAATTGTCAATGGTCTCAATGCTCACACCCCACTTAGCCGAGCATGGAGGGACATAAATAGAATTAAGGGTAACAGAACTGGTCAGATTGTCCCCCCGGTTGCATGGTTTCATGCATGGAAGGAGTGCACACAAAAATCACTCCCTACGAAAGCAAAAGACTCGGCAGGCGATGTAACATCCCCCCAATGAAGAGCAGGGGTGCCACTAGCACGTTGAGGGACAACACAATAAGTGTCAGGGGGCCAAGATTGTTCAACTGCCTCCCAGCATACATCAGGGGGATTACCAACAAGCCCCTGGCTGTCTTCAAGCAGGCACTGGACAGGCACCTCAAGTCTGTACGTTGGACTGCGTGCGGCCAGCAGTAACAGCCTGGTTGATCAGGCTCTGGTCCAACAGGAGGCCTGGTCACAGACCGGGCCGCGGGGGCGTTGACCCCTGGAATTCTTTCCAGGTAGACTCCAGGTAGTGTGCACCACTGCATAGCCACCTTTCTCACTCTGCACACTGACAGCTCATACACTACCTTCCTTGACCTTAAATCTGCTTTTGATGTTGCCAACAGACATGTAATCATTAGTGAACTTGCCAGAATGGATGTTGGAGGATGGCTTCTCCGATGGATTAAAGGCTACCTGTCCAACAGAAAGTCTTCTGTGTTGTTCCAGGGGCATAGAAGTATAACTAAGGACTTTGAATTAGGAACCCCACAGGGAGGTGTGCTCAGTCCCACTCTATTCAATATTCTAATTAATGTCTTACTTAATGCTATACCTAGCCAGCCCCATCATTATATGATCAGTTTTGCTGATGATATAATGATTCACACCACCGGATTCTCCAACACCCAAAACATCCTTAACCATGTACTAGCCTCGTGTCAGGACCTGGGGTTGATAATCTCTACTGATAAAACAAAGATACTCAATAGGGGTCCTCCTCGACAGAGAGGCACAGTTCGCCAGATCAAGTTGCATGATGGGTCTCTTCTAGAATATGTAAACAGATACAGGTATCTAGGCTTTGAGGTCCCACTACTTGGACCTGTTGTAACGAGACTTTGTCGTCAATACAAAGAAAGGCTGAGAGCACTTAGAGTTGTGGCAGGGTTTCACCCCAGGTATGGTGCTAATGTTAAAATTGTGAAAATGATGTATCTTGCTTATATTAGATCATTAGCTGATTATGCTGCGCCACTACTTGCTCTTGTGTCTGACTGGAAGCTTGGAGGGCTGGAAAAACTGCAGAACGAAGCAATGAGGATCATTTTAGGATGCCCTCGTACTGCCAAAATTTTAAATATGCAGAAAGAACTTGATATTCCAAGCATCAGAGATCGTGTTACTGAAAGAAATATCCTAATTGGGGTTAATATGCTCAGGCAAGCCCATTCAAACCTATGCACAGAAGCCCTCCAAACTTTCCTCAGCACTGGTGAACATCCCTCCAGATGGATCGGAAAAACTGGAACCGACCTCCGCATGAATCAGATACATGATCTGTGGCAAGTAGGGCAACAGTATCACTTCTCCGCTCCATGGAATATAACCCCATTCCAAACTACCATCCCTCCATTTCCCCCCAAACTACTTCTTAAATCACAACCAAAGCTTCGCCTTGAACCCAAGCATGATGCCTTAAGCATGCATCGACACAACTAGAGATTTTTACAATGCTAGGAATTCGCAAGAGCAGGCGAAATATTCACAAACACTGATCTCTGGCCGACGGAGACTCGAACCTACGAACATCATGACAAGGTACGCAGTGCTTTACCGACCGTACCACACTGGTCCAATACCTTGGCATCCAGCTTTCGCTAGACGTTATTCCAAGGCAGCCAGCTTTCAGGCAGGAAGGCTTACAGCTTTTCATCTCATCCCCTGCATGCATCGACACAACTAGAGATTTTTACAATGCTAGGAATTCGCAAGAGCAGGCGAAATATTCACAAACACGATCTCTGGCCGACGGAGACTCGACCTCGAACCTCATGACAAGTACGCAGTGCTTTACCGACCGTACACACTGGTCCAATACCTTGGCATCCAGCTTTGCTAGCGTTATTCCAAGGCAGCCAGTTTCAGGCAGGAAGGCTTACAGCTTTTCATCTCATCCCCTGCATGCATTGACACAACTAGAGATTTTTACAATGCCAAGGTATTGGACCAGTGTGGTACGGTCGGTAAAGCACTGCGTACCTTGTCATGAGGTTCGTAGGTTCGAGTCTCCGTCGGCCAGAGATCAGTGTTTGTGAATATTTCGCCGGCTCTTGCGAATTCCTAGCATTGTAAAAATCTCTAGTTGTGTCGATGCATGCAGGGGATGAGATGAAAAGCTGTAAGCCTTCCTGCCTGAAAGCTGGCTGCCTTGGAATAACGTCTAGCGAAAGCTGGATGCCAAGGTATTGGACCAGTGTGGACGGTCGGTAAAGCACTGCGTCCTTGTCATGAGGTTCGTAGGTTCGAGTCTCCGTCGGCCAGAGATCAGTGTTTGTGAATATTTCGCCTGCTCTTGCGAATTCCTAGTATATATATATATATATATATATATATATATATATATATATATGTGTGTGTGTGTGTGTGTGTGTGTGTGTGTGTGTGTGTGTGTGTGTGTGTGTGTGTGTGTGTGTGTGTGTGTGTGTATATGTGTGTGTATGTGTGACCCAACAATTAAAATTTGCACCAATAACTCATTACAGTTGTGGCTGGGTGTAGACTAATAGATTGCTCATTGCTTTATAATTTGTTCATGATTGCAACCATGTACAGAAGTAAGTAAATTTACTTACATGATTCATTACCTTGTAACAAGTGAATTCATTACCATTGTACCTTGTTCAGCTATCAAAACTTTGGGGGCCAGTCTCTGGACCCTATATATACCTCTGTAATCTGCAAATACCTTTGTAACTTGTCATGATTGTGACCATCTGAGTTCATTACATTTGTAACTTGCTCAGCTATCAAACTTTGAGGTCCAGTCCCTGGGCCAATTATGTACCTCTGTAATCTTTTGACTACCGCCCACATTAATATTATAATCAAATAGAAGCGCTAAACCACAGGGGTTATAGCTACCGCCCACAGGATGGGTATGGGGTGCATAATAAAGATATCAAACTAAACTAACTATATAATAATGTATCTCTCCCGCCTGCGGGAATTTGCCTTGAGCAAACCTCAAGTGCCACAGAGATAATTTGTTCTAGACATAGGTTAGGATCCGTGATGCTTAGGCTATCTTCCCAGTTTATGTCATTTAAGACTTGGTTTACTTGGTCCCACCTTATGTTTTTGTTATTGAAGTTGAATTTGGATTTTATTATTATTATTATAATCAAATAGAAGCGCTAAAAGTTGAATTTGGAGAAGGCTCCCTCGCGACTGGTCATATTTTGTCGGTCTGGGGCCCCTGCAAACATGTCTGGACCTCTATTATGTTGTGATCTGAGTATATTGTTTTTGATATGATGACATTTCGTATCAGATCATCATTGTTGGTGAAGATGAGGTCCAGCGTATTCTCCAATCTTGTAGGCTCTATTATTTGCTGGTTTAAGGTGAATTTCGTGCAGAGATTTAAAAGCTCGTGTGTGTGCGAGTTTTCATCTGAGCTGCCTCCTGGTGTTATCTCTGCTACCACATTGTTTGCAATATTCCTCCACTTTAGGTGCCTTAGGTTGGGGGCAGGAGCTGGAAGGTTTTCCAGACAGTGGTAAATTTTCAGAAGCTGTTCTTGAAATTGTTGGGACGTTGCAAACGGAGGCTTGTATACAACCACGATGACCAGGTTTTGATTCTCGATCTTTATTGCTAAAACTTCAACTACATCATTTGAGGCATTTAGTAGTTCTGGCCAACACCCCCTTCCCCCTCCTTTTGCCTGTTCACTCTGTCACATCTGTATAGGTTGTAGCCCGGGATCCATATTTCAAGTGATGGTGGTGGATGGAGATTGAAACACTTATGCAACATATGGGAATCTTAATTAAGGAAACGTTTCGCCACACAGTGGCTTCATCAGTCCAATACAAAGCAGAAAGGTATAAGGAGAGGAGGAGTTTGAGGTTATCAGTCCCTCGGCCTGGAGTCGATGTGTTCAGTCCATCAATCTTGTGGAAAGTACAGCATAGGGCGTAGGTGAGGATCTCACCTTCAAGGACCATAACACCGTAGCAATCGCATCTGCTAGAAAAATGAAAGGATGGATAATGAGAACCTTCAAAACCAGGGATGCAAAGCCCATGTTGACACTTTACAAATCACTTGTTCTATCTAGGCTGAAATATTGCTGCACACTAGCTGCACCTTTCAAGGCAGGAGAAATTGCTGACCTTGAAAATGTGCAGAGAACCTTCACGGCATGCATAACTGCGATAAACTATCTCAATTACTGGAAACGCTTGAAGTTTCTAAACCTGTACTCCCTAAAATGCAGGCGGGAAAGATACATTGTTATATACACGTGGAAAATTCTAGAGGGATTAGTACCAAACTTGCACACGAAAATCACTCCCTACGAAAGCAAAAGATTCGGAAGGCGATGTAACATCCCTCCAATGAAAAGCAGGGGTGCCACTAGCACGTTGAGGGACAACACAATAAGTGTCAGGGGCCCAAGATTGTTCAACTGCCTCCCAGCATACATAAGGGGGATTACCAACAAACCCCTGGCTGTCTTCAAGCAGGCACTGGACAGGCACCTAAAGTCGGTACCTGACCAGCCAGGCTGTGGTTCATATGTTGGACTGCGTGCAGCCAGCAGTAACAGCCTGGTTGATCAGGCTCTGGTCCAACATGAGGCCTTGTCACAGACCAGGCCGCGGGGTCATAGTGGTACCATCCACTAGTCGAAGTAGGTCTACGTCCAAAGGTTGGACAAGTATTGAAGAATTTCTTGTACCAAGATCCCATGATGTTGCAGTGTCTGACAGAGTGATAAATGGCTTTGAAAATCGACGAGTTGGAGATTGAGACACTTATGCAACATATGGGAATCTTAATTAAGGAAACGTTTCGCCACACCTACTTCGACTAGTGGATGGTACCACTATGACCCCGCCTCCTCCTGCTTCGCCTCACCTGACTACAATATATAAGCAATATCTACGCCCTATGCTGTACTTTCTACAAGATTGATGTAACTCAGGTTGCATTTTCCTGTTGTCATGTGGGCACGGCATTCTCTGGGGTGGTCATAATTGCATGTCCCATCTGTTTTCCGAGATATTCCATGCCTGCAGATACCAAGTGCATAATATTTGCATAGGCCTGGTTTCCGTTTGCCCTGTTTTTTTGTGACTGTTTTCCCTATTGTATTCCCTACTAGTGCGTGTATTCCTGTCTCATTTCTATCTTCGGCACTAGTGCTAACAATGGAGCCTTCATCAGCTGTTTCTGGTAATTTATCTTCAGTATTTCCTGGGGCATCCCCTTGTTTACTATCTACCGTGGTATTGCTAGTTTATAACATTGGTTTTTGTATGTCCTTGTCTACATCTGTTTCCCCACTAGAGCTCCTGTCCCCTTATTTCTCCATTCTTACAGTTACTATCTACTAGGACAACATTTGTACCAGGGGCGATAGCACCATCTGGCCCAGATTTTTTCCTTTCCCAACTGTTATAGAATACTGTCATATTTATTATGAAGGCCGGTTTAATGTTGTCATCTTTTAATATTAATGTGATTTTATTCCACAGTTCGGTTTCATTTGGGCATACCCAAAAACACTTCCCTGGTTTAATATCTCATGTAGTAGATTCTTTTCTTAGGCCAAATCAAAGTCGAGAACAACATCCATTATTTGGCCCCTACTAAAAGGAGATGGGTCCTTCACAGATGACAGCAAGGAAATGAGTGAGTTACTAAAGTCCCAGTATGACTCAGTTTTTAGCGAGCCGCTAACCAGACTCAAAGTTGAAGACCTAAATGAATTTTTTATGAGAATGCCACAGAATCTGGTAGATGCAAGCCTATCTGACATTACCCTGATGCTACATGACTTTGAAAAGGCGATAAATGACATGCCCATGCACTCCGCTCCAGGCCCTGACTCATGGAACTCAGTGTTCATCAAGAACTGCAAGAAGCCCCTATCACGTACTTTTAACATCCTATGGAGAGGGAGCATGGATACTGGGTTCGTCCCGCAGTTACTAAAAACAACAGACATAGCCCCACTCCACAAAGACGGCAGTAAAGAAATAGCAAAGAACTACAGACCAATAGCGCTAACATCCTATATCATAAAAATCTTTGAAAGGGTTCTAAGAAGCAAGACGCCACTCATTTAGACAAGCATCAATTACACACCCAGGGCAGCATGGGTTTAGAGCAGGTCGCTCCTGTCTGTCCCAACTACTGGACCACTACGACAAGGTCCTGGATGCTCTAGAAGACAAACAGAATGCAGATGTTATATACACAGACTTTTGCAAAAGCCTTCGATAAGTGTGACCATAGTGTGATAACACACAAAATGCGTGATAAATGAATAACAGGAAAAGTTGGTAGATGGATCTATAATTTCCTAACAAGTAGAACACAAAGAGTAGTAGTCAATAAAGTCTGAGGCGGCTATGGTGAAAAGCTCTGTTCCACAATGCACAGTACTCACTCCCATCCTGTTACTCATCCTCATATCGGATATAGACAGGGATATAAACCACAGTGCCATGTCTTCCTTTGCAGATGACACCCAAATCTGCATGACAGTTTCCACTATTGAAGACACTGCAAAACTCCAAGCAGACATCAACCAAATCTTTAAATTGGCTTCAGAAAAGAATATGAAGTTCAATGATGAGAAATTCAATTACTCAGATATGGAAAACGTGAGGAAATTAAAATCTCATCGGAGTATAAAACAAATTCCAACCACACAACAGAGCGAAAAACAAATATCAAAGACCTGGGAGTGATCATGACAGAGTATCTCACCTTCAAGGACCATAACACTGTAGCAATCGCATCTGCTAGAAAAATGACATGATGGATAATGAGAACCTTCAAAACCAGGGATGCCAAGCCCATGTTGACACTTTTCAGGTCGCTTGTTCTATATAGGCTGGAATATTGCTGCACACTAACTCCACCTTTCAAGGCAGGTGAAATTGCTGACCTAGAAAATGTACAGAGAACCTTCATGGCACATATAAATGCGATAAACCACCTCAATTACTAACATTCCCTTTTGTTTCATCTCCAACACTAGCACCTTCAGGAGCACTGTCCACCAGGACAACACTAACACCCTCAGGAGCACTGTCTTCTAGGACAACACTAGCACCCTCAGGAGCACTGTCCTCCAGGACAACACTAGCACCCTCAGGAGCACTGTCCTCCAGGACAACACTAGCACCCTCAGGAGAACTATCCTCCAGGACAACACTAGCACCCTCAGGAGCACTGTTTTCTAGGACAACACTAGCTCCCTCAGGAGCACTGTCCTCCAGTACCACACTAGCACCCTCTGGAGAACTATCCTCCAGGACAACACTAGCACCCTCAGAAGCGCTGTCGTTCAAGACAGCCCCTTCCAAACCACCCATCCTATTTTCCCAGCTGTCATACCATGTTGACATGTCTTTTAAGAAGGATCTTTTATTGGTGTTCTTGTCTTTTAATATAGATGCAATTCCCTCATACAAGTGTATCTCGTTTGGGCAGACCCAAAAACATCTCTCTGAGTTTAAGTCAAGGGTGGTCACTGGTTGAAAATCCCTGCATATACCATGGGACCATTGACCACAGAGATTGCAAGCAATCCAGGCCTGTTTCCGTCCCTTACCCTTTCTACAGACTACACAGATCTTCATGGTGGTTGTCATCTTACAACACTTGACCACTCTCCTAGCTAGCTAGTCTATAATTTAGTTGTTTTTAACAGTTTCCAACGAATCCGTTTGAATCCGGTCCTTTGTTCACTTATTTCTTGGACGAATCCGGTTTATGCTCACTGTATATTTTAACTAATAACCACCTTAATGTAGATCTGTCTATTTGTATTGTATCTATTTGTTGTAGTTCTGTTTGGGTGTTTAATAAGGGCGTGAAAACCCCGTCATCCTATGAATCCGGTCAGAGGAGACCTAGTTTTCAACGAATCCGTTTGAATCCGGAGGTCTAATATATTGTTTGGTTGATTTCGTGTGTCTACCTGGAGTCTAGCTGGAGAGAATTCCAGGGGTCGTAGAGATTGAGAGAGTGGTCGGCGAATTATCAGTATTGGAAATACTATGTCTACCTGGAGTCTACCTGGAGAGAATTCCAGGGGTCAACGCCCCCGCGGCCCGGTCCGTGACCAGGCCTCTTGTTGGACCAGAGCCTGATCAACCAGGCTGTTACTGCTGGCCGCACGCAGTCCAACGTACGAACCACAGCCCGGCTGATCAGGTACCGACTTGAGGTGCCTGTCCAGTGCCTGCTTGAAGACAGCCAGGGGCTTGTTGGTAATCCCCCTGATGTATGCTGGGAGGCAGTTGAACAATCTTGGGCCCCTCACACTTATTGTGTTGTCCCTCAACGTGCTAGTGGCACCCCTGCTCTTCATTGGGGGAATGTTACATCGCCTGCCGAGTCTTTTGCTTTCGTAGGGAGTGATTTTTGTGTGCAAGTTTGGTACTAAGCCCTCGAGAATTTTCCATGTGTATATAATAATGTATCTCTCCCGCCTGCGTTCTAGAGAGTACAGGTTTAGGAACTTCAAGCGTTCCCAGTAGTTGAGGTGGTTTATCGCACTTATGCGTGCCGTGAAGGTTCTCTGCACATTTTCAAGGTCAGCAATTTCACCCGCCTTGAAAGGTGCAGTTAGTGTGCAGCAATATTCCAGCCTAGATAGAACAAGCGATCTGTAAAGTGTCAACATGGGCTTGGCATCCCTGGTTTTGAAGGTTCTCATTATCCATCCTGTCATTTTTCGAGCAGATGCAATTGCTACATTGTTATGGTCCTTGAAGGTGAGATCCTCTGACATGAACACTCCCAGGTCTTTGACATTAGTTTTTCGCTCTATTGTGTGGTTGGAATTAGTTTTGTACTCCGATGAGATTTTAATTTCTTCACGTTTTCCGTATCTGAGTAATTGAAATTTCTCATCATTGAACTTCATATTGTTTTCTGCAGCCCATTTAAAGATTTGGTTTATGTCTGCTTGGAGTCTTGCAGTGTCTTCAACGGTGGACACTGTCATACAGATTCGGGTGTCATCTGCAAAGGAAGACACAGCACTGTGGCTTATATCCCTGTCAATGTCTGATATGAGGATGAGGAATAGGATGGGAGCAAGTACTGTGCCTTGTGGAACAGAGCTTTTCACAGTAGCTGCCTCGGGCTTTACTCTGTTGACTACTACTCTTTGTGTTCTACGTGTTAGGAAATTATAATCCATCTACCAACTTTTCCTGTTATTCCTTTATCACGCATTTTGTGTGCTATTACACCATGGTCACACTTGTCAAAGGCTTTTGCAAAATCTGTGTATATAACATCTGCATTCTGTTTATCTTCTAGAGCATCCAGGACCTTGTCGTAGTGGTCCAGTAGTTGGGACAGACAGGAGCGGCCTGCTCTAAACCCATGCTGTCCTGGTTGTGCAATTGATGGGTATCAAGATGGGTGGCGATCTTGCTTCTTAGAACCCTTTCAAAGATTTTTATGATATGGGACGTTAGCGCAATTGGTCTGTAGTTCTTTGCTATTGCTTTACTGCCCCTTTGTGGAGCGGGGCTATGTCTGTTGTTTTTAGTAGCTGCGGGACGATCCCAGTGTCCATGCTCCTCTCCATAGGATGTTAAAAGCATGTGATAGGGGCTTCTTGCAGTTCTTGATGAACACGGAGTTCAGGTCTGGGCCTGGAGCGAGTGCATGGGCATGTCATTTATTGCCTTTTCGAAGTCATTTGGCGTCGTGATGATGTCAGAAAGGCATGCGTCTGTCAAGTTCTGTGGCACTCTCATAAAAAATCATTTAGGTTTTCGATTTTCAGTCTGGTTAGTGGCTCGCTAAAGACTGAGTCATACTGGGATTTAAGTAACTCACTCATTTCCTTGCTGTCATCTGTGTAGGACCCATCCGGTTTAAGTAGGGGCCCAATACTGGTTGTTGTTCTCGACTTTGATTTTGCATAGGAAAAGAAATACTTAGGGTTTCTTTCAATTTCATTTATGGCTCTTAGTTCTTCCCGTGTCTCTTGATTCCTATAAGATTCCTTTAGTTTTAATTCATGTTTGCTATTTCTCTGACTAGTGTCTCCCTACGTATTTCAGAGATATTGGCCTCCTGTAGCCGCTCCGTTATTCTGTGCCTTCGCCTGTATAGGAGCGCCTCTCTCTTTCTAGTTTGCATCTTCTCCTCCTTTTCCTTAAGGGAATTTGCCTTGAGCAAACCTCAAGTACCACAGAGTTAATTTGTTCTAGACATAGGTTGGGATCCGTGATGCTTAGGCAATCTTCCCAGTTTATATCATTTAGGACTTGGTTTACTTGGTCCCACCTTATGTTTTTGTTATTGAAGTTGAATTTGGAGAAAGCTCCCTCACGGCTGATCACATTTTGTTGATTTGGGCTCCCCGCATGCATGTCTGGACCTCTATTATGTTGTGATCTGAGTATATTGTTTTTGATATGATGACATTTCGTATCAGATCATCATTGTTGGTGAAGATGAGGTCCAGCGTATTCTCTAATCTTGTGGGCTCTACTATTTGCTGGTTTAAGGTGAACTTGGTGCAGAGATTTAAAAGTTCATGCATGTGTGAATTTTCATCTGAGCTGCCTCCTGGTGTTATCTCTGCTACCACATTGTTTGCAATGTTCCTCCATTTTAGGTGCCTGAGGTTGAAATCCCCCAGTAGCAAGATGTTGGGGGCAGGAGCTGGAAGATTTTCCAGACAGTGGTCAATTTTCAGAAGCTGTTCCTGGAATTGTTGGGACGTTGCATCCGGGGGCTTGTAGACAACCACGATGACCAGGTTTTGATTCTCGACCTTTATTGCTATACTTCAACTACATCATTTGAGGCATTTAGTAGTTCTGAACATATAAGTGACTCTGTGATATACAGGCCAACCCCCTTTTGCCTGTTCACTCTGTCACACCTGTATAGGTTGTAGCCCGGGATCCATATTTCATTGTCCAAGTGATCTCTTATGTGGGTCTCTGTGAAAGCCGCAAACATAGCATTTGACTCTGTAAGCAGTCCACGAATGTAAGGTACCTTGTTGTTTGTTGCTGGCTTTAGACCCTGTATATTAGCAAAGATGAATGTAGTTGGATTGGTGGTATTGGTGGTATGGGGGGTCTTTTTCCTGGCTCTAATATCTGTTGTAATGGAGTGGAGGCCACTGACTGTGATTCCACTCCAGAAATGATTGCAGTTGGTGTACAATTTCTGTCATTTCCTGCCAGCTTTTTTCCTTCCTGGCACTAAAAACCTCTCTCTCCGGAGTGGCTGTGGCTACCCTGATTTTGCCATGGTCTGGATGTTCTGTGTCGCCTCGTACCCTTTAGGTGGTATGCCTGGCAATAAAGTTATACACTGTCTTTCCTGAATTGATGTGTGGCACATTTCAGGGTGGAAAAACTTACAGGACGGGAGGTTGCATTTGCCTGTTTTCATATGGGAACGGCATTTTCTGGGGTGATCATAATTGCATGTCCCATCTGATTTCCCAGATTTTCCATGCCTGCAGATACCAAGTGCATAATATTCACATAGGCCTGGTTTCCGTTTGCCCTGTTTTTGTGACTGTGTTCCCCATTGGTGGGTGTGTTCCTGTCTCATGTCTGTCTTCGTTACTATTGCTAACAATGGAGCCTTCAACTGTTTCCGGTAATTTATCTTCAGTATTTCCCTGGGCATCCCCTTGTTTACTATCTACCGTATTATTGCTAGTTTGTACCACTGTTTTGTGTGTGTCCTTGTCTACACCTGTTTCCCCGTCATTTATTTCACTAGAGCTACTGTCCCTCTTCAGGTCACTATCATTTATTTCTCCATTCTTAAATATAGTGAGTATCATTTCAACATCTGTACCAGGGGCGGTAGCACCATCTGGCCCTGATTTTTTACTGTCCCAACTGTTATAGAAAGCTGTCATGTTTTTTATGAAGTCCGATTTGGTGTTGTCATCTTTTAATATCGATGTGGTTTTATTCCACAGTTCGGTCTCATTTGGACATACCCAAAAACACTTCCCTTGTTTAATATCTCGGGTGGTAGAGTCTTGAATGCCTACACAAGGGGCGTGGCAGCATTTACCACAAAAGATGCATGTAATCCATGCAGAGGAACGTTTGCTTGTTTGGTTGCATATTAAGCAGGGTTTCATGATTGATTTTTGTTGGTTGCTTTACTGTATATTCTACTAATAGGTTACCTGAAGTGGTGATCCGTCTATTTGTATCGTATCTATTTTATTTGCATGTGTAAGTGTTGGACAATCTTACCTCGTAAAAGTTATTCTTACACAATATGTAGAACAACCACTATGAAAAATTAGCGAAATTCCAAGCGCTTTCGTGACTTCTTCCTTGATCATGTGGGAAGTCACGAAAGCGCTTGGAACTTCGCTATTTTTTCACTGTGGTTCTGCACGTGTGTCTATATGACTGACGCAGCAGCAACCACTAGACAAGCGTTTCTCAACCCTTTTATCATTGAAATAATTTCCATGTCCCAGGGAACCCCTATATAAAAATTATAATATACCATTATTAATATCTTTCTCTTTTATAAACTTAAGTTCATAAGGAATTTTTTGTTTTGATCTGATAACTGGATTAAGCAAAAAATAACTTACTTTTTCTCAAGTTAATTTTGACAACGAAAAAAAATAACTGAAATCAAACTACTTATCAAAGAGAACTTACACAAAAAATAACCATATCTGTAAACAAAAATAAACATAACCAATGTCATACATAACACAAATAAACAGAACGAAAACAGATAAGAACTACTACAATAACTTAATCGTTTAGTGACAATTTTGAAAAGGCAAAAGATAAATCAAGGTAAAATGTCATATGAACAAATATAAGATATTTTTAAAGCCAATTTAGAAAACGAAATTTTCTTCTCAAATGTGAAACCTGTGGTTGTCTATTGGTACATAAATACTTAAATTCGGGGTCGAACTTTAGATAAACACACACGGATAAACCCACACGGATTTCATCTTCAACTGAAAGGAGACGATTTCTGTCTTTGCTCTTGATACTTGTTACATAAGAAAATGCTTGTTGACACATGTAAGAGGTTGAAAAACTGCAGAAATATATTTATTGCTTTCCCTTGAATGGCAGGATACTTTTATTTTACAGAAACCCAGAACTTGTCCAGGGATAGGTCAGTAAATCTCATCTTAGGTGTACGATCAGACCGTAGCTCACAAAGTTCTTCATCTTCTCTAAAAGTCAAAGTCTCAGGACGAACAGAAGATTCAGAGTATGGATCCCTCACCCAGTCATACAGTTCTGCTGAAAGGGAGGGAAAATAATATTCGATTTTCATCCACAGTTTTTCCAGGAGGCTTTCAATGAGATTTAAAATTTGCTGATATTCTTCTTCACTTTTAAGCCCCAGGAGTAGTTGAAACATCTTAGGATTTCCTTTTGCAACATGATTTTTCTAAAGATTCAGTCTTCTTTAAAGTCCAAATCTCGTCACTTGAAGTCAATACATTTTCTCCTAGTTGGATGAATCTTATTGAAGCTAGCTGGCCCAGTGGCTTACGCGACGGTCTGGAGTTTTGAGACTCGTGTCATTACGATTTCTTGAGTCATATTTCTTCTCCAAAGCACTTGGCAAAATCTTGCTCATTGTTTTCTTGGTTTTGAAACGCTGCACTAGACTGATTGCCAAGTATATGATTAAACCGTTTATGGTGGTCCAAACTATGTCAATCATACATACGTGTCCAGCAGTTAAGTGGTTACGACGTTAGTCATGCATACATTCATGTCCAGTTGTATAAATGTCAAAATTGTGTTAACGTATGGCTGACACAATACTGACCAGCATACAGACGGACTTATACACATGTATGACATACAACAGTGTCCCTACCTCCTTGCTTCACTTCCCTGGCCCTGTACACTTACTAATTCCTCCTTAATTAATCTGCATTAATCGCTTGAACCTTTTCACTGAGTAGAGGAATTATTCCCGGTAGCTTTCAACCTAAAGCAGAAATGTTTGCTTCACTTCTCAGGCCATCAATACTAATCCCTCTTTAGGTAAACTAGGTTAAACACATGCATCTTTTCTCCGTGGGAAAGATTATTCGTATATTTCCCAGCCTCTTGCACCATAAAACACATATTTATGCTCTAACTTTTCGCCTTACCTATTTACCTTCCTAACTACCCGCCTACACTCCTACAAATCACAATCATATACGTACGTAATTTTCGACTTACCTATATTTATGTACCTATACAATATTCATATTTTATATTGAATGAAATTAAAAAAAATAGTCAATAATGACGGGATTCTTGGGAAAGTGAAGTGTTATGGTAACTTTTGTGCCTGTGTTATGGTAGCTTTTGTGCCTGTGTTATGGTAGCGTGTGTGCCTATGTCATGGCAGCGTGTGTGCCTATGTCATGGCAGCGTGTGTGCCTGTGTCATGGTATCATGTGTGCTCTTGTTGTGTGAAATTACCTGAAGGAGGTTTACAGGGTATTATCTGAATTATTACCTGCAAGTAATTTGAGTGAGGTAAATGGGACTTAGTCACAGCAAGTCGCCAAACTGTCACTCGCTCGATGCCCACTTCCTACCACTCCCACAAAAAAGATAGACTTAACATTAAATTAATAATTACAATATTAAAAGCAATTTCTCTGGTAAATTAAAGTGGTGTAGACTGTATATGATTAGGCTTGCTGGGTACACAGAATATAATTATTGTACATTAATTAAAATAGTGTAATTAGAAAGAAAATTTGTATTACCTCTTATCATTTGTCACAGGAAGATACTTAATGCTGATGGAACACAATAACCTATCCCTAACAGCTAGAATTTAAGATGTCCAACGCAAAAAACTACTGTACATTATGGGTAAGCATCACTCAGCTGAGGTGCGCTCTTGGGCGAATTGGTGTCCTCTATTTTTTCGCCCTTGTTGCCGAATTGTTAGGGTTTTCCATACCATTTATCCCAATTCTTTATCAGGAATGTGTCAACAATTTCTAAATTACAGATTGAGGCCGACATACACCAGTTGACCTTTCAGAACGCCTGATTACATTGCACGATTCAGTCCAGTGTTCACATATCAAATTCCTTATGGCGTCTCTATGGCGTCACTCCCCCTGCTGTTTCACACCCCCCCTTCACTTAAAATTTCTCGAAGGGTCCAAATAGCATCACATTTTAATACGCACTTATTATATTATTCATTTATGTGTTCTACATTTAGGAAAATTATGTAAAAAAAATCCACACCTGTGTTATGGTAGTGTGTGTACCAGTGTATTGGTAGTGTTTGTGCCAGTGTTATGGTAGTGTGTGTGCCAGTGTTATGGTAGTGTGTGTGCCTGAGTTATGATAGCGTGTGTACCAGTGTTATGGTAGTGTGCGTACCTGAGTTATGATGGCATGTGTACCAGTGTTATGGTAGTGTGTGTGCCTGAGTTATGATGGCATGTGTACCAGTGTTATGGTAGTGTGTGTACCTGAGTTATGGTAGCGTGTGTGCCTGTGTTATGGTAGCGTGTGTGCCTGTGTTATGGTAGTGTGTGTGTGCCAGTGTTATGGTAGTGTGTGTGCCTGTGTTATGGTAGTGTGTGTGCCTGTGTTATGGTAGTGTGTGTGCCTGTGTTATGGTAGTGTGTGTGCCTGTGTTATGGTAGTGTGTGTGCCTGTGTTATGGTAGTGTGTGTACCGGAGTTATGGTAGCGTGTGTGCCTGTGTTATGGTAGTGTGTGTGCCTGTGTTATGGTAGTGTGTGTACCTGAGTTATGATGGCATGTGTACCAGTGTTATGGTAGTGTGTGTACCTGAGTTATGGTAGCGTGTGTGCCTGTGTTATGGTAGTGTGTGTGCCTGAGTTATGATGGCATGTGTACCAGTGTTATGGTAGTGTGTGTGCCTGTGTTATGGTAGTGTGTGTACCTGTGTTATGGTAGTGTGTGTACCTGAGTTATGATGGCATGTGTACCAGTGTTATGGTAGTGTGTGTGCCTGTGTTATGGTAGTGTGTGTACCTGAGTTTTGATGGCATGTGTACCAGTGTTATGGTAGTGTGTGTACCTGAGTTATGGTAGCGTGTGTGCCTGTGTTATGGTAGTGTGTGTACCTGTGTTATGGTAGAGTGTGTACCTGTGTTATGGTAGCTTGTGTACCTGTGTTATGGTAGTGTGTGTGCCTGTGTTATGGTAGCGTGTGTACCTGTGTTATGGTAGCGTGTGTACCTGTGTTATGGTAGTGTGTGTACCTGTGTTATGGTAGTGTGTGTACCTGTGTTATGGTAGTGTGTGTACCTGTGTTATGGTAGTGTGTGTACCTGTGTTATGGTAGCGTGTGTACCTGTGTTATGGTAGCGTGTGTACCTGTGTTATGGTAGTGTGTGTGCCTGTGTTATGGTAGTGTGTGTGCCTGTGTTATGGTAGTGTGTGTGCCTGTGTTATGGTAGTGTGTGTACCTGAGTTATGATGGCATGTGTACCAGTGTTATGGTAGTGTGTGTGCCTGTGTTATGGTAGTGTGTGTACCTGTGTTATGGTAGTGTGTGTGCCTGAGTTATGATGGCATGTGTACCAGTGTTATGGTAGTGTGTGTACCTGAGTTATGATGGGATGTGTACCAGTGTTATGGTAGTGTGTGTACCTGAGTTATGGTAGCGTGTGTACCTGTGTCATGGTAGTGTGTGTGCCTGTGTTATGGTAGTGTGTGTACCTGTGTTATGGTAGTGTGTGTGCCTGTGTTATGGTAGTGTGTGTGCCTGTGTTATGGTAGTGTGTGTGCCTGTGTTATGGTAGTGTGTGTACCTGTGTTATGGTAGTGTGTGTGCCTGTGTTATTGTAGGTGTGTACATGTGTTATGGAGTGTGTGTACTGCCTGTTTATGGTAGTGTGTGTACCTGTGTTATGGTAGTGTGTGTACCTGTGTTATGGTAGTGTGTGTACCTGTGTTATGGTAGTGTGTGTACCTGTGTTATGGTAGTGTGTGTGCCTGTGTTATGGTAGTGTGTGTACCTGTGTTATGGTAGTGTGTGTGCCTGTGTTATGGTAGTGTGTGTACCTGTGTTATGGTAGTGTTGTACCTGTGTTATGGTAGTGTGTTACCTGTGTTATGGTAGTGTGTGTACCTGTGTTATGGTAGCGTGTGTGCCTGTGTTATGGTAGTGTGTGTGCCTGTGTTATGATGGCATGTGTACCAGTGTTATGGTAGTGTGTGTGCCTGTGTTATGGTAGTGTGTGTGCCTGTGTTATGGTAGCGTGTGTACCTGTCTTATGGTAGTGTGTGTGCCTGTGTTATGTTAGCGTGTGTACCTGTGTTATGGTAGTGTGTGTGCCTGTGTTATGGTAGCGTGTGTGCCTGTGTTATGGTAGTGTGTGTCCTGTGTTATGGTAGTGTGTGTACCTGTGTTATGGTAGTGTGTGTGCCTGTGTTATGGTAGCGTGTGTACCTGTGTCATGGTAGTGTGTGTGCCTGTGTTATGGTAGTGTGTGTACCTGTGTTATGGTAGTGTGTGTGCCTGTGTTATGGTAGTGTGTGTACCTGTGTTATGGTAGTGTGTGTACCTGTGTTATGGTAGCGTGTGTGCCTGTGTTATGGTAGCGTGTGTGCCTGTGTTATGGTAGTGTGTGTACCTGTGTTATGGTAGTGTGTGTACCTGTGTTATGGTAGCGTGTGTACCTGTGTTATGGTAGTGTGTGTACCTGTGTTATGGTAGTGTGTGTGCCTGTGTTATGGTAGTGTGTGTGCCTGTGTTATGATAGCGTGTGTACCAGTGTTATGGTAGTGTGTGTGCCTGTGTTATGGTAGTGTGTGTGCCTGTGTTATGATAGCGTGTGTACCAGTGTTATGGTAGTGTGTGTGCCTGTGTTATGGTAGTGTGTGTGCCTGTGTTATGATAGTGTGTGTACCTGTGTCATGGTAGTGTGTGTGCCTCTGTTATGGTAGCCTGTGTCCTTGCCTTATGGCAGCGTGTGTTCTTGACATAAACTTAAAGCTGCTACCGTAAGACGGCCTCTACTTTAATAACCAATATTGTCATGTTATCAATTATGATGTAAAATGAGAGCAAATGAGAGAATGAGTGAGGTCCTCTCAACAAATTATGCTGAGAATAAGAAAAAGTTTGGGAGTGATATAAATAAGTTGAAAAAGCCTTAGATACAAGTGGACTTGACAGTTAAAAATAAAATAGGGGAGTTAGTAGATGGGGAGTTGTTAGGTACTGGGAAGATTGCGGGAATATTTTGAGGAATTTTTAAATGTTGATGAAGACAGGGAGGCAGTAATTTCATGCATTGGCCAGAGAGGTATTACATCTTTTACGAGTTAAGAAGAACCAGATGTGAGTGTAAGGAAGGTGCGTGAGGCTGTTCGTAAAATGAAATGGGGTAAATCAGCTGGGATTGATGGGATCATGACAGAAATGTTAAAAACAGGTGAGTGTATAGTTTTGGAGTGGTTGGTACTTTTGTTCAATAAATGAATGAAAGAAGGGAAGTTACCTAGGGACTGGCAAAGAACTGCATAGTTCCTTTATATAAAGCGAAGGAAGATAAAATTGTGTAAAATTATAGGGAAATAAGTCTACTTAGCATAACAGGTAAAGTGTATGGTAAGGATATTGAAAGAATTAAGGGTAAGACGAAGAACAAGATTACAGATGAACAAGGAGGTTCACTTACTTTTATGGATTTAGAAAAGGCATAAATGTCCGAGACTCAAAATTTGGGTACTTCAAAAATTTCTGATATTATTCTAACACCACAAGACTAAAAAACAATAAATGACATTACCATGCACTCTGCCGCAGCTCAGACTCATGGAACTCCGTATTCATCAAGAACCCCTTCACGTGCCTTAAGTATTCTATGCAGAGGGAGCATGGGTCATCCCACAGTCACTAAAACAACAGACACAGCCCCGCTCCACAAAGGTGGCAGTACAGCAATTGCCAAGAATTACAGACTGATAGCACGAACGTCTCACATCACAAAAATCTTTGAAAGAGTTCTAAGAAGCAAGATCACCACACACTTAGATACCAGTCAGTTGCACAACCCAGGGCAGCTTGGGTTTAGAGCAGGTCGCTTCTGCCTGTCCCCACTACTGGACCACTATGACATGGTCTTGGATGCACTGGAGGAAAAACAAAATGCAGATGTAGAATACATAGACTTTGCGAAACCCTTCAACAAGAGCGATCATGGTGTAATAGTACACAAAATGCGTGATAAAGCGATAACAAGAAAAGTGGATAGAAGGATCTATAACTTCTTAGCAAATAGAACACAAAGCGTAATAGTAAATAGAGTAAAGTCAGAGGCGGCTACAGTGAAAAGCTCTGTTCCACAATGTACAATACTCGCTTCCATTCTGCTCCTCATCCTCAGAGATGTAAGCCACAGCACCGTGTCTTCCTTTGTGGATGACACCCGAATTTGATGACAGTGTCAGCCATCGAAGGCACTACAAATCTCCAAGAGGACATTACGCAATCTTTTAATGGACCGCAGAAAACAATATGAAGTTCATTGAAGAGAAATTTGAATTACTCTGCTATGGAAAACTCGAGGAAATTAAAACTGTATCGGAGTATAACATAAATTCCAACCACACAAGAGAGCGAAAAGCTAATGTAAAGGACCTGTGAGAGATAGTGTCGAAGAATCCTACTTTCAAAGATCACAACAATGTTTCTACCATATCTGCTTGAAAAATGAGAGGATGGATAATGAGAACCTTCAAAACTAGAGATGCCAAGCCCATGATGATTCTCTTCAAATCGCTTGTTCTCCATAGGCTAGAGTATTGCTGTACACTAACGGGCCCTTTGAAGGCAGGCAAAACTGTAGACCTTGAGAATATACAGACAACTTTACGACACGTATAATTACGATAAAGCACCTAAATTACTGCGAACGGTTGAAGTCCCTTGATTTGTTCTTTCTGAAACGCAGTCATGAAAGATACAAGATAATATACACATGGAATGTGAATGTGTTCAGATATTTGGGAGTGGAATTCTCAGCGGATGGGTATAAGAAAGACGAGGTAAACCATAGAATTGATGAAGGAAAAATGTGGGTGGTGATCTGAGGAGTCTTTGGAGACCAAGATATCCATGGAGGCAAAGAGGGTAACGTATGAATGAATATTGGTACAAAGACTCTTATATGGGTGTGAATAATAGGTTGTGAATGTTGCAGCGAGCAGGAGGCTGGACAGTAGAAATATTGTTACTGAGGGCCGTGTGTGGAGTAAATAACATTCAGAGAACTCATACTTTGAAGATTAGGAAGAGATGCGTACTAAACGTATTATCCTGAGGACTGAGGACGGGTTGTTGAGGTGGTTTTGTCATTTAGAGGATGAAGCAAAATAGGATGACTTGGAATGTGCATAAATCTGTAGTGGAGGGGAGGTAGGGTAGGGATCGTCCTAGGAAAGGATGGAGAGAAGGGGTGTAAAGGGAGTTTTGTGTGGTACGGGCTTGGACATACAACAGGCATGTGTGAGTATATTAGAGATGAATGGAGACAAATGTTTTTTTCGGACTTAATGAGCTGTTGGAGTGTGAGCATGGTAATATTTTGTGAAGGTATTCATGGAAACCCGTTAGCCAGGCTTAAGTCTTGCAGGTCGAAGGGGTTTGGAAGATCTGTTGTTTAGAGGGACATCTAAACTGTCGTATCTGACCGCCTCTAGCAAGACAGTCATAATGTGAATGATGGTGAAATTGTTTCTTTTTCCGGTAACCCTGCCCCGGTGGGAGACGGCCAGCGTGTTAAAAAATTACTTTACATATTTATGTAAATTTAGTGACGTGTTTTCTCCTGTATGTGATATTTGACTTCTAGTACATGTCCATGAGTTTAAGTGTGTGTACTCACCTAGTTGTACTCACTTAGCTGGGGTTGCAGGGGTAGATTCACAGCTCCTGGCTCCGCCTCTTCGCTGGTTTCTACTATGTCCACTCTCTCCCTACTCCATGAGCTTTATCGAACCTCTTCCTAAAGCAATAAATGGATCCTGCCTCTACTACATCACTCTAAAGATTATTCCACTTCCTGACAACTCTCTGACTGAAGAAATCCTTCCTAACATCCCTGTGACTCATCTGAGTTTTCAACTTTCAGCTGTGACCCCTTGTTACTGAAACATTCTGTCCCTATCCACCTCGTCAGTTCCTCTCAGTATTTTATATGTTGTTATCATGTCCCCTCTATCCCTTCTCTCCTCTAACGTCGTCAGGTTGATTTCCCTCAACCTCTCCTCGCAGGACCCGCTTAGCTTTGGGACTAATCTTGTTGCAAACCTTTTCACTTTCTCTGATTTCTTGAAATGTTTGACAAGGTGTGGGTTCCAAACTGTGCGCCTCAGGAGATGTAATCGGTATGATGCTCACCCCAAGATCCTTTTCGTTGAGTAAATTTTGCAGACTTTGGCCTCCTAGGCTGTACGCCATCTGCGGTCTTCTTTGTCTTTCCACAAACTTCATAGATTTATACTTGCTGGGGTTGAACTACAGGAGCCATTTGTCGGACCAGGCTTGTAGCCTGTCCAGATCTCTTTGTAGGCTGACCTGGTCCTCGTCCACTTGTATTCATGTCATTAGCTTTACATTGTCTGCAATAAAGACACCTCTGAATATTTCCCTATTGTCATTTTTTAGAAACAGCACCGGACCTAGGACTGATCCTTCTGGAACCCCACTCGACACATGCACCCACTCTGACCCCTCGTCACGTACCAACACACTTTATTTCCTTCCTGCCAGGTATTCTCCAACCCATTGTAATACTCTCCCTGTTATTCCTGTCTGCTCCTCTAGCTTTTCATCCAGTCTCGTGTGGTAATGTATTTTCTTCTTACAGTCCAAGAAGATTTCATCCCTTTTTCACCTGTCTCACTTCTGTTACCTTATCGTAGAACTCCAGTAGGTTAGGGAGGAAGGATTTTCCTTCCCTGAAGCCATGCTAGTTATCATGTATGAGTACATTCCTTTCTAGATGCTCCACCACTCTTCTGATAATCTTCTCCATAACTTTACATACTATACAAGTAAGCGACACAGGTCTGTAGTTTAGTGCTGCCTGTCTCTCTCCTTTTTTAAAAACTGAAACTACAGTTTCTGTCTTCCACACCTCAGACAGTTGCCTGAAGTGTGTGCATTATGTTCAGCACCTGCTGCTGCACCTTACTCCTTCGGTTTGCTGGAAGCTTCTGTCTCCACTGTGAATACCTCCCTGAATCTTCTACCTACCTGGAAGGTATTCCGGGGATCAACGCCCCCGCGGCCCTGTCCATGACCAGGCCTCCCGGTGGATCAGGGCCTGATCAACTAGACTGTTACTGCTGGCCACGTAGTCCATCATACGAACCACAGCCCGGCTGATCCGGCATTGACTTTAGGTATCTGTCCAGCTCCCACTTAAACAAAACCAGGGGTTTATTCTTGAGCTGAGCTTCTCACATACTTCCCGGTCAATCCCTGTGAGCTCCCCTCCTTCCTTCTTTAGCCTGAGAACCTGGTTCTTGACTGTTGTTTTCCTCCTATGTGGCTGTATAGCAACTTTGGGTCAGATTTGGCTTTTGATGCTATGTCATTCATTTCTGGCTCTTCGGATCAGCTCCTTTACCTTATATATTTTTCCACATGCTCTAACACACTTTGTTTTGGCCTCTTCACACCTCCGGGTAAACCATGGGCTTACTCTAGTCTTCCCATTGTTTCTGTTGCAACTTGACACAAACTTCTTTGCACTCTGCGGTCACGTGTTCCATTATTTCATTTACTGTCTATCCCTCTAGCTATCTTACTCATTGCACCTCATGCAGGAATTGCCTCATACGTAGGTAATTCCCTTTCCTGAAGTTTGGTTTCTCCCGTCTTTCTAGTGCTGCCTATATTGTTAACTCATTTCAGAACACCAGTACGCTGGCAGATCTGACGATTTAAGGAATGCCTGTGTTCAACACCGAAATTCACACAACCATTTAATCAACTACAGAAACGCAAGACTCATCGCCAGAGAAGACAACACTCAATACCGCAGAATTCTGGAATCATCACTTATCTGTTTATCCAACAACTTCAACTAAAACAACGGCTTCTATAACATAGCTGAAGCCCTTGCCAAGAAACTTCTTCATCGTTATCCCACATAAGAACATAAGAATGGAGGAACACTGCAGAAGGTCTACTCATATACTTCCCCAATCTCTATCACCCTGCTCGGAAGATTGTCACATGCCGGTTCGGGTCCAACCTACCCAGCATTCTCCACCTGACTCTATCCTATAAATACTCATGTTCCTTTCACCCAGGTAGATCTGTTTGTGGGCCTAACGTTGTCAATAAAGGATCACATTATACTGCTTATGTGTTTATTTTTCCATTGTGTCGGTATTTTATACCATTCATTTATAAGTTTACTATGTATTGGAAACTCAGGACCACGTGATCGCTAGCGCCGAGGGGCGTTTCGTGTAGGACTTTCCCTATGTCTGAACTGTTGAAGGTGATTGTGAGGTTCAGCCTTAGTGGTTCATCGTCTCCTTTTTCTCTGGTTGTGTCCTTAACATGTTGGTACATGAAGCTTTCCAGCACCACCTCCACCATCTTGGCTCTCTACATCTCCGGTCCCCCCATGTAGTTCCAGATTTTCCTAGTCTGTCTTCTTGTGGTTGAAATCCCCATGATGAGTAACTTTGCCCTGCTTAAGTGGGCCCTTCTGGCCACCTCGGCTAGTGTGGAAACCATTCTTCTGCTAGTCTCATCAGATTCTTGTGTAGGTCTCCTGCTGCTCAGTGGTGGGTTGCACATCACTGCTATCACCAATTTTGGACCCCCGGTTAGAAGTGTTCCTATTATGGAGTCATCCACTTCACTTCTGACTAGTCCTCCCATCTCCTCAAAACTCCAAGGTTTTTGATGAGCAGTGCAACTCCTCCTTTTCCCCTGTTCCCCTTGTCTTTCCTCAGGATCTAATATCCAGGAGAAGATTGCATCTGTTATCACCCTCTTGAGCTTTGTCTCGGTGAGTGCTATGATGTCCGGGAATGCTTCAATGATTCTTTCATGCCGCTGCTCACTCTTATTTGTAATTCCATCTGTGTTGCTATACCAACCAGGACTATATTCAGGGGGTGGGAGTGGATGGTACTGGCTGAGGGTGTGGTAGACAGGGCTGGATATTATGGTAGACTGTTGTTGTGGTGGTATTAGTGCTGGGGTTGGAGGTTGTGGGTGTGGAGTGTGGTTTGTTTCTGGTTATTGTGTTTGGTTGGTGTGGATTGGTAGGGACTGAGGGGATGCTTTGGTTGGTTCTGTGGGCAGTTGTGTTTGTTGTTCCCCCAGAGGCTGTGTGTGTGTGTGTACTCACCTAGTTGTACTCACCTAGTTGTGGTTGCAGGGGTCGAGTCATAGCTCATGGCCTCGCCTCTTAACTGGCCTCTACTGGGTCACTCTTCCCGCACCATGAGCTTTATCATAACTCTTCTTAAAGCTATGAATGGATCCTGCCTCCACTACATCGCTTCCCAAACTATTCCACTTCCTGACCACTCTGTGACTGAAGAAATACTTCCTAACATCCCTGTGATCCACCTCAGTGGTGGACCTGACTCCCAGTGGTGGACCTGACTTAACTCAGTGAAGACGTGTCTTGTGTGCTCTCTGTCAATCTGAAGAAGATGTCCTCTCTTGAGCTACTCTACCAGCAGCTGAAGGAAGAACTGAGGGTAGCTAAGCTTGAGATACAGCGACTGACTGAGGAAAACAAGAGGATTCGTAGTAATCCTCCTGTTGAGAATCCTCAAGCCAGGAAAGGAACCTGGACAGTGGCTAAAACGCATGGGACAAAGTTAAGGCTCAAGAGGACGGGTGGAGAGGTAGAAACAACGAAGACCCAGGAGAATGTTGTGGAAACATCGAACCCATTCTCCGTGCTACCCGATGAATGTGAGTCGACTTCTGGGAGCGTCACGACGAAAGACACAAAGGAAGGTAAAAACATTGTTGTTGTTGGGGACAGTCAGGTTAGGTACATGGATAGGGCTTTCTGTTTGATTGATAGGAGTAGGAGACAGAGGGTTTGCTTTCCTGGGGCTGGGATGGAGGATATTATTAGCCGTCTGGACGACATCATGAGAGGTAATGGGAGCAATCCTATTATCTGTCTCAGTGCTGGAGGCAACGATGTTGGCAGACGTAGGAGTGAGGACCGGACTAGCAGGTTTAGGTCAGCAATAAACATAATTAGGAAGAAGGGTGGGAACCCTGTCATATGTGGTATTTTGCCAAGGAGAGGAGTTGGAAATGAATGGCTGTCCAGGGCAATTGGTGTCAATTACTGGCTGGACAAATACTGTAAGGAAAATTCAGTAACATTCATTGACAACTGGGACCACTTCTATGGCAGAAATGACATGTATGCCAGGGATGGGGTTCACTTATCCAGGTCTGGGATGGGGGCACTGGCAACTGCAGTGGAGGGAGCTGTTAGGGCTTTAAACTAGAAATAGTTAGTGGTATGGGTTTTGGGGGGAAAACAGAGAAGTCCCAGTGTAGTAATATTATAAGTTGTAGGAGAACTAGTAATAGGCAGAATAAGGTGGATAGTGGAAAGCTAGTGACACTAGATGACAAGGACAGTAATAGGTATAGTGGAAAAACAGAGATGAGCAGGAAGGGTAAAGAGAAAGGAGGGTCTCTAAATATATATTACACCAATAGTCGTAGTGCTAGGAATAAGATGGACGAGTTGAGATTAGTTGCAAGTACGGGTAATATTGATGTTTTTGCAATAACTGAGACATGGTTTAATATGAAAAATCGGGACTTGCCTGCCGAATGTCACATTCAGGGTTTTAAATTGTTCCAAGTAGACAGAAGTATCGGGAAAGGGGGTGGGGTGGCACTCAATGTCCGTGATCATTTAAATTGTTGCATAAAAGCGGGTATAAAGTCAGAATTAACACATACAGAGTCTGTCTGGATAGAATTTTCAGAGGGGTGTGAAAAATTGATTTTAGGCGTGATTTACCGTCCTCCAAACTTAGATAGGGAACAAGGGAGACTACTTTGGGAGGAAATTGTTAAGGCCACAAGACACGATAACGTAGTAATTCTAGGGGACTTTAACTTTAGTCAGATTGATTGGAATTTCATGACAGGGAATTTAGAATCTAACGACTTTTTAGAAGTAGTTCAGGATTGCTTTTTGAAGCAGTTTGTAACAGAACCTACAAGGGGAAATAACCTACTTGACTTGGTTCTGGCAAGCAAGGAAACCCTTGTTAATAATTTAGAAATTACAGAGGAACTCGGCTCAAGAGACCACAAGTCAATTACCTTTAGCATTGAATGGATGTATGATAGTAGGGATAATTCAGTAATGGTCCCAGATTTTCGCTTAGCAGATTATAATGGACTTAGAGAACACTTATCAACTGTGGACTGGGGTGAAGAAGAGAGGTATCAATATGACAGTTTTCTTAACACTATACAGGCTGCCCAAAGAACATTTACCCGTATAAAGAAATTAGATCAAGTAGAAATGACCCAAAATGGATGAATAATAGGCTCAAATATCTTTTAGGGCAGAAGAAAGGAATTTATAGGCGCATAAAAGAGGTGAGGGTCATCTTATAAATCAGTATACTGACATTAAGAGAGACGTTAAAAGGGAATAAGAAAAGCTAAACGGGACTATGAAATTAAAGTTGCTAGGGATTCAAAAACTAACCCAAAAAGTTTTTTCCAGGTTTATAGAACAAAAGTTAGGGATAAGATAGGTCCCCTTAAAAATAACTTTGGGCATCTTACTGACACGGAGAATGATATGTGCTCTATTTTTAATAATTATTTTCTCTCGGTTTTCACACAGGAAGACATTAATAATATCCCAGTAATTAATTTTTACAGAGGCCCAGAAGAAGATAAATTATGTAATATCACAGTCACTAGCGAAATGATTATGAAACAGCTGGACCGACTGAAACAAAATAAATCGCCGGGTCCTGATGAGCTTTTTGCAAGGGTTCTTAAGGAATGCAAAATGGAACTCTGTGAACCAATATCTAACATTTTTAATTTATCTCTTCAAACAGGTGTAGTGTCTGATATGTGGAAGATGGCTAATGTAATTCCTATTTTTAAAGCAGGGGACAAGTCACTACCGTCAAACTACCGCCCAATAAGCCTGACCTCAATTGTAGGCAAATTACTAGAGTCAATTATAGCTGATATTATTAGAAGCCATCTAGATAACCATAATTTGATTAATGATACCCAGCATGGATTCACGAGGGCCGTTCCTGCCTATCTAATTTATTAACCTTCTTCAGTAAAGCTTTTGAGGCTGTTGATCACGATAAAGAATTCGATATTGTTTATTTAGACTTTAGTAAGGCTTTTGATAGAGTACCGCACCAGAGACTGTTAAAGAAAGTGGCAGCTCATGGCATTGGGGAAAAGTGCTGTCATGGATCGAGTCATGGCTCACCAATAGGAAGCAGAGAATGTGCATAAATGGGGTTAAATCCGAATGGGGACTTGTAACAAGTGGTGTTCCACAGGGATCAGTCTTAGGCCCATTGTTATTTATAATATATATCAATGACCTTGATGAGGGAATTACTAGTGATATGAGCAAATTCGCCGACGACACGAAGATAGGTAGGATAATTGATTCAAACATAGATGTCATAGAACTTCAGGAAGATTTAGACAAACTTAATTCGTGGTCAGAAAAGTGGCAGATGCAGTTCAATGTAGATAAATGCAAGGTTCTGAAGCTCGGGAGTGTCCATAACCCAAGCACTTATAAGTTAAATAACGTAGAACTTAGCCATACAGATTGCGAGAAGGACTTGGGGGTGATGGTAAGCAGCAACCTTAAACCAAGACAGCAATGCCTAAGCGTACGTAATAAGGCAAATAGATTACTGGGATTTATATCAAGAAGTGTTAGCAACAGAAGTCCAGAGGTTATATTACAGCTTTATACATCATTAGTAAGGCCTCACCTAGATTACGCAGCTCAGTTCTGGTCTCCATATTACAGAATGGACATAAATTCGTTAGAAAACATTCAGCGTAGAATGACTAAATTAATACATAGCATTAGAAATCTTCCTTACGAAGAAAGATTGAAGACCCTAAAATTACATTCACTTGTAAGACGTAGAATGAGGGGAGACATGATCGAGGTATACAAGTGGAAAATGGGTATTAACAAAGGGGATATAAATAAGGTCTTGAGGATATCTCTCCAAGAGAGAACCCGCAATAATGGATTCAAGTTAGATAAGTTTAGATTTAGAAAGGATATAGGAAAGTATTGGTTTGGAAATAGGGTAGTTGATGAGTGGAACAGTCTGCCTAGTAGGGTTATTGAAGCTAGGACCTTGGGTAGTTTCAAATTTAGGTTGGATAAATTCATGAGTGAGAGGGGTTGGATTTGAGTGGGACTCGCGCATGAGTGGGTAGAATTGTCAAAGCTTATTTCTTGGGTAGCATTGAAAATTGGGTTGAGCAAATATTCTGTTAGTGGGACGGATTGTGAAGGACCTGCCTAGTATGGGCCAACAGGCCTGCTGCAGTGTTCCTCCTTTCTTATGTTCTTATGTTCTTATGTTCCAACTGTGTCCCCTTGTTTGTGTGTGTGTGTGTGTGTGTGTGTGTGTGTTTCTGTGTGTGTCAGAGATAGAAATATTGTAGAATTACAAGGATCATTTACAAAGAATGTGAAGTATACGGAGGTGAGCGTCAGGTGGAATTGCGGAAGACATCTGCATAAGAACATAAGAAAGAAGGAACACTGCAGCAGGCCTACTGACCCATGCGAGGCAGGTCCAAGTCTCCCACCGGTTTAAGGCAATGCCCCGACCCAGCCAGGTCAGATCACATTCACTTAAGGAAGGAGCACGGCATCTGACCTAGTAGCACAAACTAGTCAGGTCCAACTCACACACACCCGCACCCACTCATATATTTATCTAGCCTATTTTTAAAACTGCACAACGTTTTAGCCTCTATAACTGTACTCGGGAGTTTGTTCCAC
Source organism: Cherax destructor (assembly GCA_009830355.1). NCBI lineage: Eukaryota > Metazoa > Arthropoda > Malacostraca > Decapoda > Parastacidae > Cherax > Cherax destructor. The sequence goes on along the minus strand of WNWK01006627.1, from coordinate 47,059 downwards.
TCATCCACAACTCTATTACCAAACCAATGCTTTCCTACCAGTATCACGTCCTGGTCCCCATGATTGTGTTCCCCATCAGTGCTTCACCTTCACCTGGTAATACTACCATCACTTGTTCCCCATGACATCTGCTTCAAGAAACTCATGTCTCCTACCTTGAATACATTCCTCGCCTTTGACTGAGTACGCATGTTAGTTACCATTTTGTCGTATGTGTGTGTACATTGGACAATGACTCTGCAAAGAAAAAAAAAATCTAGTATCCCTTCAGCTGTACTTTTTCCCTCAATTTACAGCTGTGGTCTCTTGTCATCCCTGTTGCGAGAACTAAGATATCTTCAGCTATATTTTCATGGCCTTTTATTACCTTACTTGTATGTGGTTATTATATCTCCTCTTTTCCTCCCATCAGCCATTTTATAGCTCTTCTTAGAACCCTTTCTAACTTATGCTCATATATTTTAAGGTGATAGCAACACACAGCTGAAGGACAAGGTACACAGCTGGAGGACAAGATACACAGCTGGAGGACAAGACACACAGCTGGAGGACAAGACACACAGCTGAAGGACAAGACACACAGCTGGAGGACAAGATACACAGCTGGAGGACAAGACACACAGCTGGAGGACAAGACACACAGCTGGAGGACAAGACACACAACTGGAGACGAGAACAAGACACACAGCTGAAGAACAAGACACAGCTGGAGAACAAGACACACAGCTGGAGAACAAGATACACAGCTGGAGAACAAGACACACAGCTGGAGAACAAGATACACAGCTGGAAAACAAGATACAGCTGGAGACAGCACACAGCTGGAGAACAAGACACACAGCTGGAGAACAAGACACACAGCTGGAGAACAAGAAACAGCTGAGAACAAGACACAGCTGGAGAACAAGATACACAGCTGGAGAACAAGACACAGCTGGAGAACAAGACACAGCTGGAGAACAAGACACAGCTGGAGAACAAGACACACAGCTGGAGAACAAGACACACAGCTGGAGAACAAGACACACAGCTGGAGAACAAGCCACAGCTGGAGAACAAGACACACAGCTGGAGAACAAGACACAGCTGGAGAACAAGACACACAGCTGAGGAACAAGACACGCAGCTGGGAAACAAGACACAGCTGGAGAACAAGACACACAGCTGGAGAACAAGACACAGCTGGAGAACAAGACACACAGCTGGCGAACAAGACACACAGCTGGAGAACAAGACACAGCTGGAGAACAAGACACAGCTGGAGAACAAGACACAGCTGGAGAACAAGACACAGCTGGAGAACAAGACACACAGCTGGGGAACAAGACACACAGCTGGAGAACAAGACACACAGCTGGAGAACAAGACACACAGCTGAAGAACAAGACACACAGCTGGAGAACAAGACACACAGCTGGGGAACAAGACACAGCTGGAGAACAAGACACACAGCTGGAGAACAAGATACACAGCTGGAGAACAAGACACACAGCTGGAGAACAAGATACACAGCTGGAAAACAAGATACACAGCTGGAGAACAAGACACACAGCTGGCGAACAAGACACACAGCTGGAGAACAAGACACACATGAGCAATTCGTTAGTTTGGAAATTTTCACTTTTGTATTAAGTCTTTGGTAGGGTGACCCTCCCTTCCTCCCTTCACAATGAAGATATGCAGGTTCGACTCTTATAGTGCTCATTAACTGGCTGGTATGTACAGTGAATTGAATTTTTTTTTACGGAATTTTGATTAAATTTGAAGTAAATGAATATCTGGATTAATGGTTATGCACATGTGGATGTAACATACCAAATCGGTAATATATGTTATGTACTCATTCATGCACATGTATGCATAGAGCTATTATTGAAACAAGCGCCATCACACTAACAGAAAATATCTGGGCACTCCGTTGCAATAGGCTGTGTAATAAAAGAAAACGAGCTGGATGTAGCAATTACCAGTTCATTCGGTAGAGGCGACTCTTATTCGTTTTGCATGTTCTCATAATAACACAATTCCATGCCTATTATTCGATGCATTTTAGCTTTTCACAAATTACCATTCAAAATGGCACTCAATTAAATAGTTTAAAATAACTGGTTTTTTATGGATTTGAGTATAATTCTTAAATCATCTTCATGAGAGATTACATACGTGGACTCACAGATTGTATCCGCTGAATTTCGTTTGCAGTGGCTGATTCACAGCTCCTGGCCAAGTACTTACACTTCTCCCGGGAATTAATAAACAGTATCTCTGACTTGGGTCTGGAATTTACCGTCCCAGGTTCTCATCTAATTCATCACATGTCTGTGCAACACTATGCCCAAAGAGAACGTCGAAATATCCACAAGGTTCACCTGTATTTTTAGACGACATGTCCCCTGGTTACCGCATTCCAAGTATTATGTTCATATCTTCTCTCTTAATTTTTCTTGAAATATTAAGTTTTGTGGTCTTGTCATCTATAATTTTTGTCTATTTCATGGCCATTGAGATAGATTGTTCTAGTTTCTTCTAATAGTGCATCCTTCTATAATAATAATAATAATAATAATAATAATAATAATAATAATAATAATAATAATAATGAAATTATTATTAATAATAATAATAATAATAATAATAATAATAATAATAATAATAATAATAAAAAGAAGAAGAAGATGTACTCACCTAGTTGTGGTTGCGATCCCGAAAAGGTACCCTTGTGTTCCATATTTTCGGTCGCTTGTACTTCAGTACAAGCGACAGGAAGAGTGCAGAGTGCGACATGAGTTTGTAATGCAATCATAAAAAGTTTTCACAAGTCATCATAAGAGAATATGAGGTTAAAGTCACATGGGATTCGAGGATTAACCCAAAACGTTGCTTTCAGGTATATAGGAATATGATTAGGGACAAGATTGGCCCACTTAAAAGCTGCTAAAGTCAACTCACTGACAGTGATAAAGAAATGTGTAGAATCTTTAACACTAATTTACTATCAGATTTTATGCAGGAAGATGGTAGAGAAATTACAGAAATAATAAATTATGTAGATCAGGATAAAAATATGCTATGCACGATCAAAGTCACCAGTGAAATGGTCGTCTGACATATAGATTAAAACGTAATACATCAAAGGGCTCTGATGAATTGTCGCAAGGGTTATAAAGGAATGTAGGGAAGAACTTAACAAACTCTTGGCTAGTCTTTTCAGCATATCACTACAAACTGGCATAGTGCCAGATAAGTGGAAAATGGCAAATGTGATACCTATCTACAAAGGAGGTGACAGGTCCTCAGCATCGAATTATAGACCAATAAGCCAGTGTGAGAAAATTTATGGAATCAATAATTGTCGAGGCTATTCGAAGCCACCTCGAAAGACATAAATTGATTAATGAATCTCAGCACGGTTTTACAAAGGGACATTCCTGCCTTACAAATTTACTAACTTTTTTCACTAAGGATTTTTTGTTTTTTATTTAAAATAACAGCACATATACAAAACATTGACATGTATTAGCGAAAATATTACCTTAATACCATAATGTATAACAAAATAGATACACACATACAAAAGAACTCATGAACAGAACTGATACCCAAAAATTTATAGACAAAACTACACTTAAACTTGGGCAAACCTGCAACACCCTACCTCATGCAAAGGTATTGACGAGACACATTACCATAGCTCGCGCAACAACCTAAACTAAACACAGTTACATACAATATGATTCACCACTACCCTGTAACTGTACCCCCCCTAAAGAATGTTTTTTTTTCATTATATATTAAAGAAACATGTCATACAGTTACTGAACATGTCATCCAAAACCAGACGATTGTTATTCAACGACTTATGCTAAGGTATACTAACTAATACACTTAATATGACAAAATATTACATTACACTAAGGAATTTGAGGAGGTAGATCATAGTAATGTATAAGATATTGTGTATATGGACTTCAGTAAGGCTTTTGATATAGTTCCACAACGGAGGTTGTTAAGGAAAGAAAAGGCACATGGAGTAGGAATATTTTTTTTCCTGGATACAGGCGTGGATGACAGATAGACAACAAAGAGTTTGTAGAATTGGGGAGAAATCAGAGTGGGGATGAGTCATAAGCAGTGTTACACAGGGGTCAGTGTTGGGCCCTTTGTTGTTCACAATTTACATAAACAACATAGATGAGGGAATAAATAGCGACATAAGCAAGTTTGCCGACGTCACCAAAATAGGACGTCGAATTAATTCTGATGAGGAGACTATAGCGCTACAGGATCTGAATAGACTGATGCAGTGGTCCAAGAAGTGGCAAATGCAGTTTAATGTTGATTAATGCAAGTTCGAAGCGTTGCAAAGGTAAATAACCATGACACTTAAAAACTAAATAATGTATATCTTAATCACTCTGATTGCGAAAAAGACTTAGGAGTTTTATTTACCAGTAACCCAAAACCGAGACAACAGTGCGTGATTGAAATAAAAGAAATAGAATTCTTATCTTCATACCAAGAAGTATACGTAACAGGAGTCCTTAGATGATTCGTCAACTCTATCGTTGGCTCGTCCTCAGTTAGATTATTCTCCACAGATCTGTTCACTGTTTTACAGAATCAATATAAATGTGCTGGAAAAAGTACAAAGAAGGATGGCAAAGTTGATTCCATGTATCAGAAATCTTTCCTATGAGCATACACTGAGGGCCCTGTATCTGAATAAAGGGATATAAATAATTTGCTAAAATATCTAACCAAGAAAGGATTCGTAGCAATGGGCGTAAGTTGGAAAAAAAATAGATTGAGAAAGGATATAGGAAAGCATAGGTTTGGTAACAGAGTTGTGGATGAGTGGAACATACTCCCGAGTAACGTCATTGAAGCTAAAACGTGTGGTGACGTGTACCTTGCTCAGTGAAGACGTGGCTAGTGTGCTCTCTGTGAAACTGAACCAGGATGTCCTCTATTGATCAACTCTACTAGCAGCTTAAGGAGGAGCTAAAGGTGGCTATGCTCGAGACGTGGCAATTGACAAGAGGATTCGTAGTAATTTTCCTGTTGTGAATCCTCAGGTCAAGAAAGGAACCTGGACAGTGGCCGGACAGCATGGAATGAAGCTGAAACTCAAGAGGACGGATGGAGAGGTAGAAACGGCAAATAACCAGGAGACTGCTGTGGAAACTTCGAACCCATTCTCCGTGTTGCCCGACGAATGTGAATCGACTACTGGGAACGTTACAACGACAGGCAAGGACAGGCAGAATAGGTACATGGATAGGGCTTTCTGCTTGAAGGATAGGAGAAGGAGACAGAGGGTTTGCTTTCCTGGGGCTGGGATGGAGGATATTATCTGCAGCCGTTCAGAAGAGCTAAACTTAACTTTAGCGTGATTTAACGGGAATTAAAATTTCACACTATTATAGACATAAAATGTTCTTATATACACTTACACATATGAATGTCTCACTCCACCCTCGTTGTAATTTTTGGCACATTTTTTTGAACGTTTGAAGCTAATCCGCTAAGATTTTTTTATTTATCCTAGACATTCCATGATGTTGGCTATGGGTCGTAGAGCACTTGAAAATGCCAATTGGTCAAAGTCTTGGGTTTTCATGATACACAAGTCTTGAAAATTTGAAGAAGTTTGGACAAGATGTTCTCGAGTTATTTGTAATATAAAATCGTGATGAAGGAAAAAGAAAAAAACAATGGAATATCTTCTAGGTACCTACCTATAATAATAATAATAATAATAATAATAATAATAATAATAACTTTTAAAATGTCAGTGTGTAAATAATCCTAAATATTAATGCCCTCCAGCAAGGTAGTAACCTCTCAGCCACCCACCATCGCCTACCAACTATATCGACGCAAATTTAGCTTTTATTGCAACTTTGTTGGTGGCCACCTCAAAATGAACCGAAAACTACACGTGTATGCGCACACACACACACACTTGTTTTGTTCGCTGATGGCACGAAAAGGCCAGCCATGTTCTCATTTCTAGCCATTTGCTGGTGCTTAAGTCAGCGTTCGTTAAAAAATGAACACGTTCTGCTCTCTAGTGCCACCCTCTGTGACACTGAGCAAAATCAGTGCTCACAAAATTATCCTCCATGATGCTATCTGTGGCCAAACAGTGACTTCGAATTTTCAATTCCTTAGTATGGTAAATAGAGCCAGATTCTTGGAACAATTGGTATGTGCACACGCCCTTGGCATGTGCACACGCCCTATGATCAGAGTTGTTGAGGCCATTCCTAGCAGCCTGGAATGACTCAGATAAATTGCAAAGCCCTAAGCTGCTTAGCTTCTGTCGTTCAAATAAGGTGTCGGGTATTCCACGACGTAGTTCAGTAAGGTTCACCATGTAGGTGCAAATATACCCATTTTATGCGTAAAATAGTGTGATTTTTTCTTTCAAATCTCGTTCATCTCTTCTAAACGGTTTCAGTATTTATTGGCTATTGCATCATCATGCAAGAATAGAATTCCTTTAGTTTTGTTTGAGTACAGGAGAGTTTGTCAGTAAAGTAAAATAATTATTAAAATTGTATGTATGGATTCAGTCTAGCAGTCGTGATATTCTGATTAAATCGACTCCAGGCTGATGGACTGATTACCTCAAACTCGCTCTGATCTTTACCATTCTTCTTTATATCAGACTGATGAAGCCACTGTGTGGCGTAACGTTTCCACAATAAAGAGACCAAGTGTTGCACTTATGTTCATTTTATCAACTTGTCGGTTCTCTGAACCATTTAACTACATTGATGTGCTTTATAAGACGTGGGTTCCATACTGGCGCTGCAAACTCCAAGATGGGCTTAACATATGTCATGTATGAGGTTGTGAAAGCCTCCTTGGTGAGGTACCTCAAGGTATTCCTTAAATTTACCAGTCTCGTGTTTGCTGTGACCTTTATCCGGTTATGTCACTCATATGTCATGAAATTGTTAACCCAAGTGCGTGTGTATGTGCATATTTGTGTGTGTGTGTGTGTTCAGCAAATTGTGGTTGCAGAGGTCGAGTCGTAGCTCCTCATCACTGGTCGCTACTTGGTCCTTTCCCTGCTCCATGAGTTTTATCATCTTAAAAACTATGTATGGATCCTGCCTCTGCTACGTCACTTTCCAGACTTTTCCACTTCCTGACAACTCTATGGTTGAAAAAATGTTTCCTAACATTCCTCTGACTCATCTGAGTCTTCAACTTCCAACTGTGGCCACTTGTTGCTGCGTCCCATCTCTAGAACATCCTGCCTTTGTCCACCTTGTCAATTCCTCTCAGTATTGTCCTCCAGTGTCGTAAGATTGATTTCCCTTAACCTTTCTTAGTAGGACATTCCCGTTAGCTACGAGAATAGTCTTGATGCGAACCTTTGCACTTTCTCTAATTTCTTGACGTGCTTGAACAGGTGTGGGTTTCAAACTAGTGCTGCATACTCCAATATGGGCCTAAATTATACGATTCCTTAATGAGATATTGGAACACTGTACTTAGGTTTGCAGGCGCCCATATGCAGTAGCAATTATCTGAATGATGCTCACCTCAGGAGGTGTGATTGGTATTATACACACCCCAAGATCCTTTTCCTTGAGTCAGGTTTGCAGTCTTTGGCCCCCTAGCCTGTATTCTGTCTGCGGTCTTCTTTACCATTCCCCAATCTTCATGACTTTGCATTTGGTGGGGTTAAATTCCAGGAGCCAGTTGCTGCAACAGGCTTTTAGTCTGTCTAGTTCCCTTTGCAGTTCTGCCTGGTCCTCGTCCTATTAAATTCTTCTCTTCAGCTTCACATCATATGCAAACAGGGACACTTCTGAGTCTATTTCTTCAGTCATGTCGTTCACACATACCAGAAACAGCACCGGTCCTATGACTGACTCCTGTGGAACCAAGCTCGTCACAGGCGCCCACTCTGACACCTCGTCAAGTACCACGACTCGCTGATGTCTTCCCGACAGGTATTTCCTGGATGACCAGACAGATATAACAGGCCTTCTTACAGTCCAAGAAAACGCAATCTACCCACCCCTCTCTCTCTCTCTTGTCTTACTGCTGTCACCCTGTCATAGAATTCCAGTAGGTTTGTGACACAGGATTTTCCATCCTTGAAACCGTGCTGGTTGTCGAAGATAAGCTCATTCCTTTCTAGCTGCTCCATCACTCTTTTCCTGATAATCTTCTCCAAGACTTTCCATACTATACATGTCAGTGACACTGGTCTGTAGTTTAATGCTTCGTGGCTGTCTACTTTTTTTAAAAATTGGGCTACATTTGCTGTCTTCCATACCTCAGGTAGTCGCCCTGTTTCGAAAGATGTGTTGAAGATTGTTGTTAGTGGCATATACAGCGCCTCTGCTCCCTCTCTCAGGACCCAAGGAGACATGTTATCCGGCCCCATAGGCATTGAGGTATTTAGCTCGCTTAGCAGCCTCTTCACTTCTTCCTCACTTGTAAGTATTGTGTCCAACACTTGATGGTGCACCCCACCTCTCCGTCTTTCTGGAGTCCCTTCTGTCTCCTCTGTGAACACTTCTTTGAATCTCATGTTGAGTTCCTCACATACTTCTCGGTTGTGTCTTGTGATCTCCCCTCCTTCCTTCTTCAGCCTGATCACCTGGTCCTTGACTGTTGTTTTCCTCTTGAAGTGGCTGTACAACAGCTTTGGGTCAGATTTGGTTTTCGCTGCTATGTCATTTTCATATTGTCGTTGGGGCCTCCCTTCTTATTTGTGCATATTCATTTGTGGCTCTTCGACTGCTCTTCTTATTCTTCTGGGTCCTTTGCCTTCTATACTTCTTCCATTCCCTAGCACATTTGGTTTTGGCCTCTCTACACCTTTGAGTGAACCAAGGGCTCATCCTGGCCTTCTATTCATGTCTGTTACCCTTGGGTACAAACTGACTTCCCTGCCAGTGTTCTGTCCCACTGAACCTCGTGCAGGAAATTCTTCATGCCTGTGTAGTCCCCTCTTTTGTAGTTTAGCTTCATTCGTCCTGCCCTTCCTGCTTCCCTCTCCACTTGTAACTCTACTATGAAAGGGATGCTTAGAAACACATGGTCACTGGCCCCCAGGGGCCTTTCATATGTGATATTCTCAATATCTGCACTACTCAAGGTGAATACTAGGTCCAGTCTTGCTGGCAGTCTCCCTTACGTGTTGATGCATGAGGTTTCCAGTACCACCTCCATCATCTTAGCCCTCCACGTTTCTGGGCCCCCATGTGGTTCTAGGTTCTCCCAGTCAATTTCTTTGTGATTGAAGTCAACCACAATCAATAGCTTTACCCTGCTCGCATAAGCCCTTCCGGTCACTTCAGCCAGTGTGCCAACCATCGCTCTGTTACTCTCATTATATTCTCGCCTTGGCCTCCTGCTGTTTTGTGGTGGGTTATACATCACTGCAATTACCACCTTGGGACCTCCAGATTGAAGTGTTACTATTATGCAGTCTCTTGCTTCTCCTCTCTCCAGCTCATCAAAGTCCCAATTTTTTTCTGATAAGCAGTGCCACTCCTCCCCCCCCTTCTGTTCCCTCTGCCTTTCCTCAAGATCTGATATCCGTCTCGGGGAGAGTTATGATGTCGGTGATGCCTCTTTGATTCTTTCGTGCCACTCCTCCTGTGTGTGTGTGTGTGTGTGTGTGTGTGTGTGCGCGCGTTCACGCGAGCGTGCTAGTTTGTGCGTGTGGTGTGTGAGGTGCGGGGAGTAACCTGGGGTTTACCTGGAGATAGATCCAGGGGTCAACTCCCCCGCGGCCCGGTCTGTGACCATGACTCATGGTGGATCAGGGCTTCATCAACCAGGCTGTTACTGCTGGCCGCACGCAGTCCAACGTACGAACTACAGCCTGGTTAGTCAGGTACCGACTTTAGGTGCCTGTTCAGTGCCTGCCTGAAGACAGCCAGGGGTCTATTGGTAATCCCCCTTATGTAAGCTGGGAGGCAGTTAAACAGTCTTGGGCCACTGACACTTATTGTGTTGTCTCTCAACGTGCTAGTGGCACCCCTGCTTTTCATTGGGGGAATTTTGCATCGTCTGCCGAGTCTTTTGCTTTCCTAGGGAGTTACTCTCGTGTGCAAGTTTGGTACTAATCCCTCAAGGACTTTTCCAAGTGTATACAATATTGTAGCTCTCCCGCCTAAGTTCTAGGGAGTACAGGTTTAGGAACTTCAAGCATTCCCAGTACTTGAGGTGGTTTATCGCAGTTATGCGTGCCGTGAAGGTTATCTGCACATTTTCTAGGTCAGTAAGGGAAAAAGGGTGAGAAAATATCACCCCAAATCAAACATACATCACATTTTCTTTAGTCAGGTGAACAGAGAAAACTCCACCTGTCGCCCATCGACAAAAAAAACTATCCTCGCCAGAATTACTTCTTTTATAAAATAAGACTGTTGTGAGGAGTAAGAGCGACGTGTTCCCTCCTAACACAGCCGAGTGTAAACCTCAAGCAGGCTCAGCCGGTGCTGAGCCCAGGGATTAACACTTTCCCGGGGCTCCAGTTCAGTTTTTTTGCCAAGCTTCAAGACGAGATAACTTCCGAAAACGATAACTCCGTTAATTTTATTCTCTTGCCTTTCCGTCGTTTTCAAATATACAACAACAAATCCCGAATTTCTTTCTTTTTCGTTTCAGAAGTTTTAAAGTCATTATAAATTTAGCTTTCATTAGATAAAACTTAACTGGGATTTTCTCAACATGAGTACAGCATTAAAACGAAATAAAAAAAATTGTGTTTTAATTTATTCCACTTGGATGCATTTTGGATTCCATCAAGTCAATGTATTTTTTACGAGTTTTCAGGTACGATCTTCGTCTTAAATATATTAATGTAATAAATAATAAAGCTGATTCTTATATTATATTCAGAATGTGTGTGTATGTGTACTCACCTAGTTGTGGCTGCAGGGGTCGAGGCATAGCTCCTGGCCCCGCATCTTCACTGGTCGCTGCTAGATCACTCTCCCTGCTCCATGAGCTTCAGCATAACTCTTCTTAAAGCTATGTATGGATCCTGCCTCCAATACATCACTTTCCAGACAATTCCACTTCCTGACAACTTTGAAGAAATACTTCCTAACATCCCTGTGATTCATCTGAATCTTCAACTTTCAATTGTGACACCTAGTTGTTGTGTCTCATCTCTGAAACATTCTGTCTCTGCCCACCTTGTCGATTCCTCTCAGTATTTTGTATGTCGTTATCATATCCCCCCTATCTCTAATGTCCTCCAGCGTCGTCAGGTTGATTTCTCCAGCGTGTGTGTGTGTGTGTGTGTGTGTGTGTGTGTGGTGTGTCGTGTGTGTGTGTGTGTGTGTGTGTGTGTGTGTGTGTGTGTGTGTGTGCAAAACAACCACTGTGAAAAAATAATAAAATTCAAAGCGCTTTGGTCACTTCTCACATTATCAAGACACAATATAGTTCCTTGATAATGTGAGAAGTCACGAAAGAGCTTGCAATTTCTCTATTTTTTCCACAGTGGTTGTTCTGTGTATATATATATATATTATATATATATATATATATATATATATATATATATATATATATATATATATATATATATATATATATATATATATATATATATATATATTACTGTATGCATTTTCTGTTTGTCTATTTACTTTCTCTTCCAAATTTCTAGTTTCATACAAATACACTCGAGTTTTACCCTGACAAATATTTAATAAAATTCTTCAGTGGAAAAGATGCTCAGCTAGAGTGAAACAAAAATCCAAAAGTGAAATATCTATCAATACAATGTAAAATGTAAAATCGGTGTCATCCCCTCAGTAATAAAACGTTTAGTCCGTCCCCAAAAAAAGATGGACAGAAAACTTTTTTGTGTGTGAGTTGCAGGAATTTTCATATGTGATATCACTTTTTCCTGTGGGAAATACACACACACACACACACACACACACACACACACACACACACACAAAATTCCCGGCGGGGCCGAAACATTTCGAAGTGTTTCGTACATCACACACACACATATATACAACAGGCCTAGTGTCTAATCGACATGTGCCTAGGACAAAATGGTAACTAAAACACATACAGAGCTGAGTCTCGACCCCTGCAACCACAATTAGGTGAGTACACACACGCTGTGACACGACCCCTGCAACCACAACTAGGTGAGTACAACTAGGTGAGTACACACACTCACACACACAGTCACACTCACACATAAACATACACGCGCAAACACACTAGGTGAGTACACTCACATTCTCAAACACACATGCATACATACATATAATCGCACACACGCTCAGACATAAAGACAAACACTCACATTCTCAAACACACATGCATATATGCACATAAGCGAACACACACTCAAACATAAAGACAAACACATATATGCATACTAATATAAACACAACTGCACATAAACACTCTAATAAACACATTAATAACAAGACACAACACACACACACAAACACAATCACACTCGTCCCACCTCCAGAATACAGTTTCACTTAGAGCCAGGACATCCAACTTCTTTTCATTGATAACATTGGCAATTATCTGTTTCTTATCATATGCACTACATACACGCATATTCAGACATCCCAGTTTTAAAAAAAAAAAATCATTATTTTTAGTAATTTGTACAGGAGAAGGGGTTACAAGCCCACCGCTCCCAGCATTTTAGTCGCCTCTTACGACACGCATGGCTTACAGAAGAAGAATTCTGTTCCACTTCCTCATGGAGATAAAAGGAAATAAAAAGAACTATTTAGAAAAAAAGATGAAAATTATGATCGATGTGTGTACAAATACGTGTATATGTATATGTAGTGTGCCTATTTGTAAGTAGAAGTAGCAAGACGTACCATTTTTCTTGCGTGTTTATGAGACAGAAAGAAAAAGACACCAACATTCCTCTCAATGTATAAAACAATTACAGGTTTCCGTTTCACACGGATATGACAGGACAGGTAGTACCTTGCTGGGTGGTTGCTGTCTACCAACCTACTTTCTACATGTAGCCAGCAAGTCTAGCAAAATATTTTGGAGTCCTGGCATCCAAAATTATGTAAATTAAAAACGATCACGTCGGGACGTTGAGTGTTCACGAAAATGTGCGTGACCTTCCCAATATTGGTAAAGAATCCTCTAATGTTGGCCGACAGGATGCTGATAGACTGACTCCTCATGACTATGTTCAACTTGAGTTGATGGCTGTGTAAGGTGCTCAGTGTCACTGTCATTCTCTACATCTCTCTCTCTCTCTCTCTCTCTCTCTCTCTCTCTCTCTCTCTCTCTCTCTCTCTCTCTCTCTCTCACTCTAACAACAAAAGCAAGGAATGCAATAAAACATCATACATAGAAAAATTATATAATTACATTCTGCACATTTGTAAATATAATTTTATGTGCTAGACAAGACTTTCGAATTGTTATCTTTCTATTTTGGGGATTGAAGAGCGTCTAATTATTTCAGTGATACTAAAGTACACTGTTGTATTATGCCAGGGAAGCTCCAGTACATTGTTGTTGTATTATGCCAGGGAAGGTCCAGCACATTGTTGTTGTATTATGCCAGGGAAGCTCCAGCACATTGTTGTTGTATTATGCCAGGGAAGCTCCAGCACATTGTTGTTGTATTATGCCAGGGAAGCTCCAGCACATTGTTGTTGTATTATGCCAGGGAAGCTCCAGCACATTGTTGTTGTATTATGCCAGGGACGCTCCAGCACATTGTTGTTGTATTATGCCAGGGACGCTCCAGCACATTGTTGTTGTATTATGCCAGGGAAGCTCCAGCACATTGTTGTTGTATTATGCCAGGGAAGCTCCAGCACATTGTTGTTGTATTATGTCAGGGAAGCTCCAGCACATTGTTGTTGTATTATGCCAGGGAAGCTCCAGCACATTGTTGTTGTATTATGCCAGGGAAGCTCCAGTACATTGTTGTTGTATTATGCCAGGGAAGCTCCAGCACATTGTTGTTGTATTATGCCAGGGAAGCTCCAGCACATTGTTGTTGTATTATGCCAGGGACGCTCCAGCACATTGTTGTTGTATTATGCCAGGGACGCTCCAGTACATTGTTGTTGTATTATGCCAGGGACGCTCCAGTACATTGTTGTTGTATTATGCCAGGGAAGGTCCAGCACATTGTTGTATTATGCCAGGACGCTCCAGTACATTGTTGTATTATGCCAGGGACGCTCCAGTACATTGTTGTATTATGCCAGGGAAGGTCCAGCACATTGTTGTATTATGCCAGGGAAGGTCCAGCACATTGTTGTTGTATTATGCCAGGGAAGCTCCAGTACATTGTTGTATTATGCCAGGGAAGATCCAGCACATTGTTGTATTATGCCAGGGAAGCTCCAGTACATTGTTGTATTATGCCAGGGAAGGTCCAGCACATTGTTGTTGTATTATGCCGGGACGCTCCAGTACATTGTTGTTGTATTATGCCAGGGACGCTCCAGTACATTGTTGTTGTATTATGCCAGGGAAGGTCCAGTACATTGTTGTTGTATTATGCCAGGGACGCTCCAGCACATTGTTGTATTATGCCAGGGAAGGTCCAGTACATTGTTGTTGTATTATGCCAGGGAAGGTCCAGCACATTGTTCTTGTATTATGCCAGGGAAGCTCCAGCACATTGTTGTTGTATTATGCCAAGGAAGCTCCAGCACATTGTTGTATTATGCCAGGGAAGGTCCAGCACATTGTTGTATTATGCCAGGGAAGCTCCAGCACATTGTTGTTGTATTATGCCAGGGAAGCTCCAGTACATTGTTGTATTATGCCAGGGAAGGTCCAGCACATTGTTGTATTATGCCAGGGACGATCCAGTACATTGTTGTATTATGCCAGGGAAGGTCCAGTACATTGTTGTATTATGCCAGGGAAGCTCCAGCACATTGTTGTTGTATTATGCCAGGGAAGCTCCAGTACATTTTTGTATTATGCCAGGGAAGCTCCAGCACATTGTTGTTGTATTATGCCAGGGAAGCTCCAGTACATTGTTGTATTATGCCTGGGAAGGTCCAGCACATTGTTGTATTATGCCAGGGACGCTCAACATTGTTGTATTATGCCAGGGAAGGTCCAGCACATTGTTGTTGTATTATGCCAGGGACGCTCCAGTACATTGTTGTTGTATTATGCCAGGGAAGCTCCAGTACATTGTTGTATTATGCCAGGGAAGCTCCAGCACATTGTTGTTGTATTATGCCAGGGAAGCTCCAGTACATTGTTGTTGTATTATGCCAGGGAAGCTCCAGTACATTGTTGTATTATGCCAGGGACGCTCCAGTACATTGTTGTATTATGCCAGGGAAGGTCCAGCACATTGTTGTTGTATTATGCCAGGGAAGGTCCAGCACATTGTTGTTGTATTATGCCAGGGAAGGTCCAGCACATTGTTGTTGTATTATGCCAGGGAAGGTCCAGCACATTGTTGTTGTATTATGCCAAGGACGCTCCAGTACATTGTTGTTGTATTATGCCAGGGACGCTCCAGTACATTGTTGTTGTATTATGCCAGGGAAGGTCCAGCACATTGTTGTATTATGCCAGGGACGCTCCAGTACATTGTTGTATTATGCCAGGGACGCTCCAGTACATTGTTGTATTATGCCAGGGAAGGTCCAGCACATTGTTGTATTATGCCAGGGAAGGTCCAGCACATTGTTGTTGTATTATGCCAGGGACGCTCCAGTACATTGTTGTATTATGCCAGGGACGCTCTAGTACATTGTTGTATTATGCCAGGAAGGTCCAGCACATTGTTGTATTATGCCAGGGAAGGTCCAGCACATTGTTGTTGTATTATGCCAGGGACGCTCCAGTACATTGTTGTATTATTCAAGGGACGCTCCAACACATTGTTGTTGTATTATGCCAGGGACGCTCCAACACATTGTTGTTGTATTATGCCAGGGAAGGTCCAGCACATTGTTGTTGTATTATGCCAGGGAAGCTCCAACACATTGTTGTATTATGCCAGGGAAGCTCCAGTACATTGTTGTTGTATTATGCCAGGGAAGCTTCAGCACATTGTTGTATTATGCCAGGGAAGGTCCAGCACATTGTTGTTGTATTATGCCAGGGAAGGTCCAGCACATTGTTGTTGTATTATGCCAGGAAGGTCCAGCACATTGTTGTTGTATTATGCCAGGGAAGCTCCAGCACATTGTTGTATTATGCCAGGGAAGCTCCAGTACATTGTTGTTGTATTATGCCAGGGAAGCTCCAGCACATTGTTGTATTATGCCAGGGAAGGTCCAGCACATTGTTGTTGTATTATGCCAGGGAAGCTCCAACACATTGTTGTTGTATTATGCCAGGGACTCTACACTACACTCTTGTTTTACATCAAGGACACTGTGTACACTATTGCAGTACAGCAAGGACGCTACAGTACACAGATGTATTCTACACATGAAAACATCAGAAAATGAACGAGAACTTGAGCAAACCTTCTGGTCATGGTAATAACGATATCTGATAATGATAGATAATTGGAAAAAAAAACTGAAACTCTAAGATATTCTATTGTAAAAATTTCGGTCCTGGGAAACTGATCACTCCAAATAATACATATGACCAAAAATATAAATGCAGTAAATACTTATGAGTTCAATGGATAACTGAAGAATGATTCCTCTGAGTGGCTTCAAACTTACATCGTTAGTGTGTCTTACTTAGAAGTAAGTATAATATATCAATGGGTTTTGTGGCCTCTAATTTGTTAATGCCATTATAAAAACTTGGGAGAATCATGCTCTCTCTTCTGCTCCACCAAGAAATACAATTGACCAACTGAAATTTTCTCAGACTTTTAAAACGGTTAGAGCCAATGAAATGCAAATTTTAATGCAATTGTTTTTAGCCTTTCAATATATATTATTTTTATGCTAAACCCACCAAAAAAAAATAATTTAAATATTAATCTAATTTTAAAATATTTATATATTTTTTACAGTACTTTGGACTATGGTGTCCTTTATAAGTAGCATAACCTCTGTGAGCTTCATAAAAAATCATACCATTCGTTTCATTAATTTAAATGAGAGAAGACCACTGAAAAAAAAAAAAAATTAAGCTCTCTAAAGTCTGACACTTTATTTTATTTCTCATTTCTACAGGATATCATATTCCATGTATTGCCTAGTGATCGAGTTATATTATTACTGCTTTCAGATTTACACATTAATATTTATACGATTATAAGTGTTTGCTGAACTGAGAATATATGTATTATGGAAGCTTCTGTGGCTGTGGGAAACGTCAGCTGGGTCACAGATGGTGGCTACTGACGCAGAAATGTCACAGATACCAAGAATAGTGACCAGAGTATATCGTAAGGAGTGGGGAGAAGATGGACGTTTTTGGGAGAAATGAAGGATGAAAACAACGAATGGGATGGAAAGTAAGAGAGGGGAAAAATAAAGAATAGTTCTACGGTAAGAAGAAAGTCTGCAAAATCAACGATATTTGTTAGTGAGGTACATTTATATGTCATGTTGTACCGCTGCAGAATATGTTGTCTGGCAAACCTAGGTACAGCGTTTCAACACCTAAGTCAGGAGTCGTTCACCGTGTGCGTCAGGCCCATACAGGTCAAGAAATTGGAGAAAGTGCAAACGTTTGCAACAAGACTAGCCCAGGAGCTAATGCGAGGCTAAGGGAACTCAACCTGACGATACTGGAGAAGAGGGATAGGGGAAGACATAATAACACAACATAAAATACTGAGAGGAATTGACAATGTGAACAGGATCATAATGTTTCAGAGATGAGACACAGGAACAAGGGGTCACAAATGCAAGTTAAAAACTCAGATAAGTCATAGGGATGTTAAGAAGTATTTCTTCAGCCTTAGAGTTGTCAGGATGTGGAACAATATGGAGGATGATGTAGTGGAGGCAGGATCCATACATAGTTTTAAATGAGGTACTATGCGGCTGTTGGGGCAGAGAGTGTGGCTTAGTAGCGACTAACGAAGTGGCGGGGCCAGGAGCTATGACTGACCCCTGTAAGCACAAATAAATGTGTACAAATAGGTGAGTACACACACATACACTCTATCGACAAGTGCCTTTGACACCCAATAACTTACTCATCAGGCCGAGTAATGAGTAATTACATGATCATCTCAGAGAAATTTAGCTATTTAACACGTAATCTTCCAGTGTTATTCAATACTTATTGTGCAATAAACATTTCCTTATATACTCAACATAGTAATTATAACTTAAAAAAAAAAAAAATGCAGGAGAAGTATCGGTATCGGCCGAAGACTGGGCATCGGTACTGGCAAAGGCAAGAATTTTAGTATCATCCCAGCCCTAATTCATATACATATGCATATATATCCAGAAATGTACATACAGTCATAAATAACTACGCACAGACACTCAGACACTATTCCTTTGGCTGGCATTGAGGTAGAAAGGGCTAGGCTTATGGAGTACAGGGATACATTTCTCGATCTTCCCAGTGACTGAGATATATCTAGTTCTCAGCGAATAGCCTCGCAACGAACCGAGGGTTCTCCTCCTGTCTGCCATTCCCACGTTCTCTTTTTTTCCCCCTCATCGCTCCTTCTATTGCATACTCACTCCCTCCCCTTCTATCTCTTCAGTTAACCCCTCTCTCTCTCTCTTCTCCTGTCTCTTCACCCTTCCTATATTCCTCCGTCGCTCCTCAGTTCTACACTGATCCACTACATCACCAATTCAATAACGCTCTGGTAATGCTCTATTATACCCTTCCCCTGCCCGCCTGTTTATCAAGCAAGCGACTACTTACAACAAAATTGCCCTCCCCCGTATCTCAATCGACCATTACCGTAAATCGTCCACCCTCGTCTGGCCTACCTGCCGCACCCCGCCGTTCCATTAGGCACGAATAGCCGGACCCGGGCCGGATTTGGCTGTGAGGATCGATCCTGGGGCACTGTGGTCCATCTGTCACCACCTAGCCCCACTCTGCCACTACGCCACAGTATGTGAAAGATGAGAGGATGGGGAGAAAAAGAGAAAGAGAGGGAAACAGGAATAGGGCGATGAATTGGTAAGGAGTGTAATGAGAGTGTGAGAGTGAGAGAGAGAGAGACAGAGGGGGAGAGAGAGAGAGGGAGGGAGAGGGAGAGGGAGAGAAAGAGAGAGAGAGAGAGAGAGAGAGAGAGAGAGAGAGAGAGAGAGAGAGAGAGACAGAGACAGAGAGAGAGTGAGGGAGTGAGAGATAAAGAGAGAGAGAGACAGAGACAGAGACAGACAGACAGACAGACACAGAGACAGACAGACAGACAGAGACAGACGGATAGACAGACCGACGGACAGAGACAGACAGACACAGAGACAGAGACAGACACTGAGAGAGGCCGAGAAGACAGAGAGAGAGAGTTGCGTGGAAGAGGACATGCAGTCGGTCATGGAAGACAAGGAGGTGGACACCCACATCCTTCTCATGTCCCGCCAAACAGGCTCCTGCAAAGGCTCACTAGGTACGTAATCTCCAGGTTCACCAGCAGCAAAACATAGAAAGAAATCAGTTGGTGCATCAACAACTAAAGACAAGAGGTGCAGGAAACAGGAAATAGAAGACCACCCTCCCAGACCCCTACAGTGTACTTAGTATTACCACTGTTACTGAAGGGGACACACCGCTGACAACTGTTTGTGAACTATCAGATGTGATTATTACAAAAGAAGGAACATCAAAATCTCTGTCGAAATTCAAAGAGGAATCGGACACCTGAGAGGTGGTGAACCCACTTACACGTCATCTACTCGGCTAATCCTATCTCAGATCAGTTGGTGGTTTTGTGCCTGAAACAAGACGAGAGAGCTATGTCCCAGTGGCTTCTTCAGTGCCCTTCCTGTCTCAGAGAAACACCTTTCACTCCTATTTAGTCAAGCTGTACACCAACACTAGGAGCCACTCTATCAGAATCTTCTCTGCCAACATTAGAAGCCTCATTACTAATGCCGGTAATCTTACGCACAGTTTCATATACTCATCATCCTAACATAAACGCCGCTGTTTTGATATTTTTGGACTACAGGATTTCAGAAAATTTTGCTCGAGACTAAATAGGAAAGGTTTGGGAGGCGCAGTCGTATGCATTTCTAAAAGTGTGCAAGACAAGTTCATTGATGGTGCCGTTGTTAATCACCTGCAAATGATGTACATCGGAAGGTGCCTCCATATTATTACATGAAACACACACACACACAAATATATATATATATATATATATATATATATATATATATATATATATATATATATATATATATATATATATATATAGGTGACGAAAGATTGGATATCAGATTGGAGGGAGAGAGTATGGAGGAGGTGAATGTATATGTATTCAGATATTTGGGAGTGGACATGTCAGCAGATGGGTCTATGAAGAATGAGGTTAATCATAGAATTGGTGAGAGAAAAAGGGTGAGTGGAGCACTTCGGAGTCTGTGGAGACAAAGAACTTTGTCCATGGAAGTAAAGAAGGGAATGTATGAGAGTATAGTTATACCAACACTCTTATATGGGTGTGAAGCATGGGTGATGAATGTTGCAACGAGGAGAAGGCTGGAGGCAGTGGAGATGTCTTGTCTGAGGTCAATGTGTAGTGTGAATATAATGCAGAGAATTCGGAGTTTGGAAATTAGGAGGAGGTGCGGGATTACCAAAACTATTATCCAGAGAGCTGAGGAGGGGTTGTTGAGGTGGTTCGGACATGTAGAGAGAATGGAACGAGACAGAATAACTTCGAGAGTGTATAAATCTGTAGTGGAGGGAAGGCGGGGTAGGGGTCGGCCTAGGAAAGGTTGGAGGGAGGGGGTAAAGGAAGTTTTGTGTGCGAGGGGCTTGGACTTCCAGCAAGCATGTTTGAGCGTATTTGATAGGAGTGAATGTAGACAAATGGTTTTTAATACTTGACGTGCTTTTGGAGTGTGAGCAAAGTAACATTTATGAAGGGATTCAGGGAAACCGGCAGGCCGGACTTGAGTCCTGGAGATGGGAAGTACAGTTTCTGCACTCTGAAGGAGGGGTGTTAGTGTTGCAGTTTTATAACTGTAGTGTAAAGCACCTCTCTGGCAAGACAGTGCTGGAATGAATGATGATGAAAGTTTTTCTTTTTCGGGCCACCCTGCCTTGGTGGGAATCGGCCGATGTGTTAATAAAAAAAATAATAAAATAATAAAAAATACCCTAATGGAAGCAAGGAGACTCGATCAACTCCCTGATAGAGAATGAGGACGCCCTTCTACTTCAAAATAAATATCAACACTTTATAATTGTTGGTGACCTCAACCAACATCTTATACAAAGAGATTTTGAGGAACTTGTTGCAGCGTTTGAAATGAAAAACTTAGTTGACTTTTCTTTTTCTAATATTTATGGCTCCTTCGTTGAACGAGTAGTGAGCCACCTGCAGCTCACTACTCTTGGTTATGTCGGCTCATATCGTTACAAGACGATACTTAAGATACCAAAAGAACAAAGTGAAGAAACATTAATCTCAACCTGGCTGTGAAACAAAGGAAACTGGTAGGTTCTTTGTTCAGTAGCTTCCCACTTCCGATTGGAATTCTGTTCTCCACTTTAATGTTGATAACCAAGGGAGCGCATTCACTAAATATATCCTTACTCTATAACACAATTACTGTACATCTCTCCATGGCAGAATGTAACGAAGCCTTCACATCAGTGTTAATTTCGTGTTGCTTACCTAGAGCCTCTACTGCTAAGTACAAAACTAAGAGACGGTACAAGAGGTACCCCATTATTTTTAACAGGAACCGCCATAGACACGCGTGTATCAAAATAGTCCAAAAAACTGGGCTAATCCTAGATGGGAGGCTGACACAAAAATAAAAACTGGAATCAAGTAGAATGGGCTCCAAAAACTGGTGGTCTTTGGTCAAGGATCGACATGGATATTCACCTGTTGAAATTATAACACCTTCAAATCGCCAGGATGGGACTTTACAAGCATTTAAGAAATAGCTGACCTGTTTGCTGAATACTTTGCCGCTAAGATGCAAGTCCCTAATCCATTTAGGCAGGGTGAAGCTGATCTTAATCCCTGGACTATCTAAAGACTGTGGACCTGGATATAAGCTAACTAGCTTAACCTCGCTTCCATCAGCGCTGCCTAGCACAGTCTCAGTGACTTTCTCTGTGGAAAGAGACAAATATAGTCACTGTTCACAAAAAAAAAAAAAACGGAAATAAGAAATCAACAACTATACAAGAGAGTCACTCCTGCCAATCGCTTTTAAATTCTTCATATTAAAATATCATGGCAAGTGAGAGTGTTTCTCAACTACTACTCCTTCTTGGTGACCGTGGATATGGCTTCAGAATAGATCGCTGTCCCATTGATCTCGTGACCTCTCCTCTATGTGGCACCAGTTGCTATATGAATCCAAGATCAGCTGTTTAGTTACACTGGACATTGCTAGTGTTTTCGACCAGGTATTGCTCCAGGGACTCTTGGCATTTTGATTCTCTGGATTTGTACAACTCCTCCATAGTGATTACCTTCAAGGTAGATCTCTAAAAGTAGTTTTCAATTTAACAGAGTCAATAAGACAGTCGGTGACAGTGTTGAACAGGGAAGTGTGCTTGGTCCACTGTTATGGAATGTCTGCTTCAATGCCTGTGAAGAATCACGCAGTAAATCTTGCAAGCAAGGCAGTCAATAAGGTAACAACACTAAGGCGTACGTCGTATCTGCTCGACAGGCTGTAAAACTCTGCACGAGGCACAAGTGTGCTCACACCCTGAGAATGTACTGCTTTCTGGGAATGGTTACCTTCCTTCTTATCAACGACTTCTGGACAGAAATATAGGCCCGAGCACGATCACTTATCTCTAGCCAAGACCTGGTCTGGATGGATCTGTCAGTTCAGTAGAGTTTCCAGCACTGAAGATGTGTGTGTGTAGCTTATTGTTAAGTACAAATCCAATGTTATCAAAGTACCACACTTGGCTCCAGTTCGCAGAAGAGAAGACAACTTGTATACTACAAGACAAGCAGTAAACAACAGCTAAACTCATTCTGTACGCTTCACAAGAACTTCACTTCATCTGAGATCATTCAATCCTAGAAATACTTGAATCTGAAACATATTCGTACGAAAATAAAGTAAATATACCAAAATATTCGACGAAATAAAGTCAATAGAGCAAATCTCTGGCCAACAGCTGGCCCAAACTTCAACTTGTTTCTTGTTTCCAGTGAGCCGAGGAAGGTAACAGTTCTCCAGTGAGCCGAGGAAGGTAACAGTTCTCCAGTGAGCCGAGGAAGGTAACAGTTCTCCAGTGAGCCGAGGAAGGTAACAGTTCTTAGCTCATAAATGATGGTAGGAACCCTTAACAAAACCTTTAATAATTCCTCTCTGAAATAAAGGGAGAGAGAGACAGACAGACAGATAAAGAAAAATAGAGATAGAGAAAGAGAGAGGTGGGAAGGGGAATGGGGACGTAAGGGCGTTGGTGAGCTCACAAAGTTTTGTTGTTTATTCATCCAAACAAAATATTACAGCGACAAAAACTCTATTTTTTACAAACGGTATTTACCCCAGAAACATGAAATAAATTTACGAAAAAGTTTTTAAATCTGATAAATTCTCTTAACTTTGCATACTTATTTCAGCCCTTGTAAAGGTCATTCTATCTGTAAATAACATTGATTCTCTAAATATTTATTTATCCTAAAACATTTTCAAGCCTTCGAATATTAAATGAATTTTCAAATAGTGTTAACTGAGAAAACGTTAATAAATTTTAGAAAATGTTTCTTAAATGCAAAATTTATAAGGGAAATAATTTTTAGAGTAAGTGAACTCTGAAAAGTGTTATAAATTCTAACAATAATGTAAATTTAAAATAGTAATAATTTTTGTTTCATTAATGATAGCTAGTAGTTAAACTGTTATTTGTGTTATTTACGAAAACGAAAGTCACTTGATTTACTGAATATATTAAGAATATACATTTAAATTTACGGAAATATATATATATGATTTTAAAATAATTTGACCTCTTTCATCTCTGAAAAAAAAAATGCTTCAAACTTTTTCAACAACTTAAAAGTTATACTAACTTTGGAAGATAATATTAGGCCTCGAAAAATATAAAGATAAATTTCATTAACCAAGTCTAGAAAAGCAAAAAGTCAAGCAAATAGTTTTAATTCTGGAAAATGGTAATAACTCTAAAAGGCTATTACCTCCAGGAAGTGACATTACCCCTGGAATATTAGGTAGCTAAGCATTATTTTGTTTCCCCTTACTTCTCTTAATGTACTTAAATTTTTTATTAATATTTGGAGTATATTGCGACCAGCGGCTGGAGTGGTATACCAGTTACCATAAGTGTTATATTGTTACTGGCTTTTAGTTATACCTGAGTATAAGCGTCAGGGCGACTCATTCATAATATAGGGGGCAAGTGTAGGATCTGTGCCCAGCGCTCGCTTATTGCCCATGACAAGCTTGGGACCTCTTCCTGGCTCACACATTGCCTCAGACAAGTGAGATAAAGCTGCCTTCCTTACTTATTACCCGGGATGAACGTGAAAGTTTTCTTGGCTCATTTATTACCAGGAACGTGCGTGGGATCCCCGCTGGCCTCATATGCTGCTAGAGACATGCAAGTGATCTCTGTCTGGCTCATTTCCTGCTCACTATACGTGCTGTAGCTTCGCCTGGCTTACTTATTGCTTGATTTGAGTAGGGAAGCTCTGATTGGTTCACACATTGCCCGGAACGAGCTTGGCAGCTCTTACTGGTTCACGTGTTGCCAGGGACAAGGTTGGCAGCTCTTACTGGCTCACGTGTTGCCAGGGACAAGATTGGCAGCTCTTACTGGCTCACGTGTTGCCAGGGACAAGGTTGGCAGCTCTTACTGGCTCACGTGTTGCCAGGGACAAGGTTGGCAGCTCTTAATGGTTCACGTGTTGCCAGGGACAAGGTTGGCAGCTCTTACTGGTTCACGTGTTGCCAGGGACAAGCGTAGAAGGTCTGTGTTTTAAATGCTTTATAAAAAGCAATGTAATCAATGAGACGCCGGTGTAACATCAGGGTATCTTCATTCAGGGATTTCTTCACAACTTGTTTAACGTATAGCCACAACCTGCTTCCACTGGTGACTGCACCTACCAATGCTTCCACTGGTGACTGCACCTACCAATGCTTCCACTGGTGACTGCACCTACCAATGCTTCCACTGGTGACTGCACCTACCAATGCTTCCACTGGTGACTGCACCTACCAATGCTTCCACTGGTGACTGCACCTACCAATGCTTCCACTAGTGATTATGTCCACTGGTGACTGCACCTACCAATGCTTCCACTAGTGATTATGTCCACTGGTGACTGCACCTACCAATGCTTCCACTGGTGATTATATTCACTGGTGACTGTACCTACCAATGCTTCCACTGGTGATTATATTCACTGGTGACTGCACCTACCAATGCTTCCACTGGTGATTATATTCACTGGTGACTGTACCTACCAATGCTTCCACTAGTGATTATGTCCACTGGTGACTGCACCTACCAATGCTTCCACTAGTGATTATGTCCACTGGTGACTGTACCTACCAATGCTTCCACTAGTGATTATGTCCACTGGTGACTGCACCTACCAATGCTCCACCTCATCTGTCATATTTATGTAAGCTCAATCTCCTCGATAGATGGACTGAACACATCGACTCTAGGTTGAGGGACTTATTACCTCAAACTTATCATCCTCTTCAGTCTTTCTCCGCACTAGATTGAAGAAGCCACTGGCTGGAGTAACGTTTCCAGGAAAAACGATACCCAAATGTTCCACAAGTGTCTCATTTATCAAGCTCTGTGTTACTTATGTATTGAAAAGAGCACGTAAAGGAACTTTGCCAGGATTGTTTGTTGCCAGAGGGAAGTATAGAAGTTCTGATTGAGGAACTTCCATACTTCCCTCCGAATGGAACTTCCATACTTCCCTCCGAATGGAACTTCCATACTTCCATCCGAATGGAACTTCCATACTTCCCTCCGAATGGAACTTCCATACTTCCCTCCGAATGGAACTTCCATACTTCCTCGAATGGAACTTCCATACTTCCTTCCGAATGGAACTTCCATACTTCCCTCCGAATGGAACTTCCATACTTCCTTCTGAATGGAACTTCCATACTTCCCTCCGAATGGAACTTCCATACTTCCCTCTGAATGGAACTTCCATACTTCCCTCTGAATAGAACTTCCATACTTCCTTCTGAATGGAACTTCCATACTTCCTTCTGAATGGAACTTCCATATTTCCCTCCGAATGGAACTTCCATACTTCCCTCTGAATGGAACTTCCATACTTCCTCTGAATGGAACTTTCATACTTCCTCTGAATGGAACTTCATACTTCCTCTGAATGGAACTTCATACTTCCTTCTGAATGAACTTCATACTTCCTCTGAATGGAACTTCCATACTTCCTCTGATGAACTTCATACTTCCTCTGAATGGAACTTCATACTTTCCACTGAATGGAACTTCCATACTTCCTCTGAATGGACTTCCATACTTCCTCTGAATGGAACTTTTATATTTCCCTCTGAATGAACTTCCATACTTCCTCTGAATGGAACTTTATACTTCCCCTGAATGGAACTTTCATACTTCCTCTGAATGGAACTTTATACTTCCCTGAATGGAACTTCCATACTTCCCTGAATGAATTTTATACTTCCCACTGAATGGAACTTTCATACTTCCTCTGAATGGACTTCCATACTTCCTCTGAATGGAACTTTATACTCCTCTGAATGAACTTCATACTCCTCTGAATGGAACTTTCATACTTCCTTCTGAATGGAACTTCCATACTTCCTCTGAATAAACTTTCCATCTGAGTAACCATACTTCCCTCTGAATGAACCTTCCATACTTCCGCATGAATGGAACTTCCATACTTCCCTCTGAATGAACCTTCCATACTTCCCTCTGAATGGAACTTCCATACTTCCCTCTGAATGGAACTTCCATACTTCCCTTTGAATGGAACTTTCATACCTCCCTCTGAATGGAACTTTCATACCTTCCTCTGAATGGAACTTCCATACTTCTCTCTGAATGGAACTTCCATACTTCCCTCTGAATGGAACTTCCATACTTCCCTCTGAATGGAACTTCCATACTTCCCTCTGAATGGAACTTCCATACTTCCCTCTGAATGGAACTTTCATACCTCCCTCTGAATGGAACTTCCATACTTCCCTCTGAATGGAACTTCCATACTTCTTGAATGAACTTCCATACTTCCCTCTGAATGGAACTTTCCTCTGATGGAACTTCCATAAAGCCTCGAATGGAACTTCATACTTCCCTCTGAATGGAACTTCCATACTTCCCTCTGAATGGAACTTTCATACCTCCCTCTGAATGGAACTTCCATACTTCCCTCTGAATGGAACTTCCATACTTCCCTCTGAATGGAACTTCCATACTTCCCTCTGAATGGAACTTCCATACTTCCCTTTGAATGGAACTTTCATACCTCCCTATGAATGTAACTTTCATACCTCCCTCTGAATGGAACTTCCATACTTCCCTCTGAATGGAACTTATGAGCTGTTTATTCCAATCTGAACGACTTACAATCCAGATGATTCGTAGCATTCTCCAGTCAAGCTCAAATGTTTTCAGAATTCGAGAACTTCATATCAACAGCAATTTACTAGGTAACTTACTAAAGCCAAACCGACAAAGTTCAAGTAGGTCAAGCCCATATCCAGTCTAAGGGGAACTACAAACGTCCCATACTTCCCTCTGAATGGAACTTTCATACTTCCCTCTGAATGGAACTTTTATACTTTCCACTGAATGGAACTTCCATACTTCCCTCTGAATGGAACTTTTATACTTCCCACTGAATGGAACTTTCATACTTCCCTCTGAATGGAGCTTCCATACTTCCCTCTGAATGGAACTTTTATACTTCCCTCTGAATGGAACTTCCATACTTCCCTCTGAATGGAACTTTCATACCTCCCTCTGAATGGAACTTCCATACTTCCCTCTGAATGGAACTTTATGAGCTGTTATATTCCAATCCGAAACCGACTTACAATCCAGATGATTTCGTAGCAGTTCGTACCAGTCAAGCTCAAAGTGTTTTCAGACGAATTCGAGAAACACTTCATAAGTCAACAGCAGAATTTACTAGAGTAACTAATACTAAAGCCAAACCGACTAAAGTTCAAGTAGGGTCCAGAGCCCATACCAGGTCAAGTAAGTGAAACTACAAACGGTCCTCCATACTTCCCTCTGAATGGAACTTTCATACTTCCCTCTGGATGGAACTTTCATACTTCCCTCTGAATGGAACTTCCATACTTCCCTCTGAATGGAACTTTCATACCTCCCTCTGAATGGAACTTCCATACTTCCCTCTGAATGGTTCACTCGTTGCCAAGGAAAAGTGGTAATTATTTTTATCTCTTATTGCCCATTAGGCTTTGTTACCTCTCTATATTAAACAATACACTTGTTCTTTACTTTATTGTTAGTTCAAATGTTTTAGATATATTTTCCCCTCTCTGCTTCTCTGTCTGGCTGTTTCTCTCTCTCTAGCAATACAGGGCATCCTATACAGCACGCCACACTAGATGCTCAACTATACAGCACGCCACACTAGATGCTCAACTATACAGCACGCCACACTAGATGCTCAACTATACAGCACGCCACACTAGATGCTCAACTATACAGCACGCCACACTAGATGCTCAACCATACAGCACGCCACACTAGATGCTCAACTATACAGCACGCCACACTAGATGCTCAACTATACAGCACGCCACACTAGATGCTCAACTATACAGCACGCCACACTAGATGCTCAACTATACAACACGCCACACTAGATGCTCAACCATACAGCACGCCACACTAGATGCTCAACTATACAGCACGCCACACTAGATGCTCAACTATACAGCACGCCACACTAGATGCTCAACTATACAGCACGCCACACTAGATGCTCAACCATACAGCACGCCACACTAGATGCTCAACTATACAGCACGCCACACTAGATGCTCAACCATACAGCACGCCACACTAGATGCTCAACTATACAGCACGCCACACTAGATGCTCAACTATACAGCACGCCACACTAGATGCTCAACTATACAGCACGCCACAGTAGATGCTCAACCATACAGCCCGTAACACTAGATGCTCAACCATACAGCACGCCACACTAGATGCTCAACCATACAGCACGCCACACTAGTTGCTCAACTCAGCATTTCACAAACAATGCCACGCAGGACGCTGCATACACGATGCTACCCGCGGGACGCTACACACAAGACGCTACACACAGGACGCTGCCCACTGAACACTATACACAGGACGCTGCCCACTGAACACTATACACAGGACTTTACCCACTGAACACTGTACACAGGACGTTACCCACTGAACACTATACACAGGACGTTACCCACTGTACACTATACACAGGAAGCGACATATAGGACGCCACTCAGGAGACACTGAATTCAGGACACCCCACTCAGGACACCCCACTCAGGACACTCCACTCAGGACACTATGTATATGATGCACTTCACAGAACACATCACACTGCATTCTAAACAGGAAGCCATGAAAATAACTCCACAGAGAGGACACCGCCTCAGAAAGGACGCCACACGCAACACTATACAAAGGACGCCACATGTATAACGACATACACAGGACGCATTATACAGGATACCTAACATAGGAATCTACACGTAGAGCATTCTGCAAGCAGGACGTCATTCGCAGGGTGCTACACGTCATCCGTCATACACAGGACGCTATATATCATCCGTCATACACAGGACGCCACACATCATCCGTCATACACAGGACGTCATACAGGATGCCACACACTTAAGACGCCCCGTGAAGGACAGAGATTGAAAAAGAAATAGAGGAAATAAGTATGAGATAATCAGACAAGCAGAGTGGAGAATAAGACAACACGAAAAAATTTATGAGAAAAATGTAACGGAAAATAAGAACTGGAAGGAAAAACAGCACAAGTGTTAATAGGGATAATAATTTTCAAGAGACAAGAGGCGAAAGAAGAGAAATGAAAAGAACTGAATCAATAGATTAACTAAAAATGCTAGAAAGTCTTGGGGAAGTTCCTAGGGATTCGAAGAATGTAAAACAAATACAACGGTAGAAAATAGGGAAATAAGGAAGAGTTTGAGGAATCATTATGTGGGGTAAAATAAAAGCTGAGGGTATGACTTTGCATACTATTTAAGTCAATGACACTGGTCTGTAGTTTAGTGCCTCGTGTCTGCCTTCTTTCTTAAAAATTGGGACTACATTTGCCGTCTTCCATACGTCAGGTAGTTGCCCAGTTTCAATGGATATGTTGAGGACTGTTGTTAGTGGCACACACCGAGTCCCTGTTCCCTCTCTAAGGACCCATGGATAGATGTTGTCTGGTCCCAACGCCTTTGAGGTATCAAGTTCACGTAGTAGCTTCTTCACCTTCTTGGTTGTGTATTTCATCTAGGACTTGTTGGAATATCCCTTGTTGGTGTACCCTTCTACTCTGACTTCCCGGAATCCTTTCTGTTTCCACTGTAAATACTTCTTTAAATCTCACGTTGAGCTCCACATATACTTCTTAGTCGTTTCTTGTGAGCTTATTTTCCTTCCTCAACCTTATTACCTGGTCCTTGACTATTATTTTCTTTCTCATGTGGTTATACAACAGCTTCGGGTCAGACTTGACTTTCAATGCTATGTCGTTTTCGTATTGTCGCTGAGCCTCCCTCCTTATCTGTGTATACTCGTTTCTGGCTCTTCGACTAATCTGTTTATTTTCCTGGGTCCTTTGTCTTCTGTACATTTCCAATTCTCTAGCGCACTTAGTTTTTGCCTCCCTACACCTTCGGGTGAACCAAGGACTCGTTTTGGTCTTGCCAGTGGGAACAAACCTCTCCTCTTCCTCCTTGCATTTTGTTGTCAAGTAGTCCATCATTTCGTTTACTAGTTTTCCTACCGATTCTCCTTCCCACTGAACCTCTTGCAGGAAGTTCTTCATGCCGGTGTAGTCCATCCTTTTGTAGTTTGGCTTTTCCTATCCTACTCCTGTTACCCTTTCCACTTGTAACTGTACTATGTATTCAGAGCTCAGAACCACATGATCACTAGCTCCGAGGGGCCTTCCATATGTGATGTCTTCAATTTCTGCACGGCTCAAGGTGAATACTAGGTCCAGTTATGCTGGTTCGTCCTCTCTCTGGTAGTGTCCCTAACGTGTTAATGCATGAGGTTTTCCATTGCAACCTTTAACATCTTTGCAATCCAGGTGTCTTTGCCCCAATGTGGCTCCAGGTTTTCCAAGTCGAATTTTTTTGCGGTTGAAGTCATCCATAACCAATATCTTTGCTCTGCCCGTATGGGCCCTTCTGACCACTTCAGCCAGTGTGTCAACGATTGCTCTGTTACTCTCATCCTATTCTTGTCTTGACCTCCTGCTATTCTGTGGTGGGTTATACATTACCACCTTGGGACCTCCAGACTGAAGTGTTCCTATTATGTAGTATCTTGCTTCTCCTCTGTCTCCTCTCTCCAGCTCCTCAAAATCCCATTGGTTTTTGATAAGCAGTGCTACTCCTCCACCCCATCTGTTCCCTCCGTCTTTCCTCAGAATTTGATATCCAGTTGGAAAGATGGCATCTGTAATAATTTCTGTGAGCTTGGTTTCTGTGTGTGTACTCACCTTGTTGTGGTTGCAGGGGTCGAGTCATAGCTCCTGGCCCCGCCTCTTCACAGGCTTCTACTGGGTTACTCTCCCTGCGCTATGAGCTTTATCATACCTCTTCTTAAAGCAACGAATGGATCCTGCCTCCACTACATCGCTTCCCAAACTATTCCACTTCCTGACCACTCTGTGACTGAAGAAATACTTCCTAACATCCCTCTGTCCACGTTGTCAATTCTTCTCAGTATTTTATTTGTCGTTATCATGTCCCCCCCTATCTCTCCTGTACTCCAGTGTCGTCAGGTCGATTTCTTTTAACCTCTCCTCGTAGGCCATACCCCTTAGCTCCGGGACTAGTCTTGTTGCAAACCTTTGCACTTTCTCTAGTTTCTGTATGTGCTTGGTTAGGTGTGGGTTCCAAACTGGTGCTGCATACTCCAATATGGGCCTAACGTACACAGTGTACAGAGTCCTGAACGATTCCTTATTAAAATGTCGGAATGCTGTTCTTAGGTTTGCCAGGCGCCTATATGCTGCAGCAGTTATTTGGTTGATGTGCGCCTCAGGAGATGTGCCTGGTGTTATACTTACCCCAAGGTCTTTTTCCTTGATTGAGGTTTGTAGTCTCTGGCCCCCTAAACTGTACTCCGTCTGCGGTCTTCTTTGCCCTTCCCCAATGTTCATGACTTTACACTTGGTGGGGTTGAATTCCAGGAGCCAATTGCTGTGTGTGTGTGTGTTTGTGTACTCACCTATTTGTTGTTGCAGGGGTCGAGACTCAGCTCTTGGCCCTGCATCGTCACTGACCGCTACTGGGTCCTCTCTCTCCCTGCTTCATGAGCTTTATCATACCTCGTTTAAAAACTATGTATGGTTCCTGCCTCCACTACATCACTTGCCAGACTATTCCACTTCCTGACAACTCTATGGCTGAAGAAATACTTCCTAACATACCTTTGACTCATCTGAGCCTTCAACTTCCAATTGTGACCTCTTGTTTCTGTGTCCCATCTCTGGAACATCCTGTCTCTGTCCACCTAATCTATTTCTCGCAGTAATTTGTATGTCGTTATCATGTCTTCCCTAACCCTCATGTCCTCCAGTGTCGTCAGGCCGATTTCCCTTAACCTTTCTTCGTAGGACATATCCCTTAGCTCTGGAACTAGCCTTGTTGAAACCTTTGCACTTTCTCTAATTTCAGGACATGCTTGACCAGTTGTTGGTTCCAAATTGGTGCTGCATACTCCAGTATGGGCCTGACGTACACGGTGTACAGAGTCTTGAACGATTCCTTACTGAGGTATCGGAACGCTATTCTCAGGTTTGCCAGGCGCCAATATGCTGCAGCAGTTATCTGGTTGATTAGTGCTTCCGGAGACGTGCTCGGTATTATACTCACCCCAAGATCTTTCTCCTTGAGTGAGGTTGGTTTGCGGTCTTTGTGTACTCACCTAATTGTACTCACCTAATTGTGGTTGCAGGGGTCGAGACTCAGCTCCTGGCCCCGCCTCTGCGCAGCCCGCTACTGGGTATCTGCTCTCCCTGCTCCATGAGCTTTATCATACCTCGTCTTAAAACTGTGTATGGTTCCTGCCTCCACTATGTCTTTCTCTAGACTATTCCACTTTCTGACTACTCTGTGGCTGAAGAAATGCTTCCTAACATCCCTTTGACTCATCTGAGTCTTCAGCTTCCAGTTGTGTCCCCTTGTTTCTGTGTTCCCTCTCTGGAACATCCTGTCACTGTCTACCTTGTCGATTCCCCGCAGTATTTTGTATGTCGTTATCATGTCTCCTCTGACCCTTCTTTCCTCCAGTGTTGTTAGTCCTATTTCCCTCAGCCTTTCTTCATAGTACAGACCCCTGAGTGCAAACCTTTGCACTTTCTCTAGTTTCTTTATGTGCTTGACCAGGTGTGGGTTCCAGACTG
The DNA here is from genome assembly GCA_009830355.1 of Cherax destructor. Taxonomy (NCBI): domain Eukaryota; kingdom Metazoa; phylum Arthropoda; class Malacostraca; order Decapoda; family Parastacidae; genus Cherax; species Cherax destructor. The sequence continues at coordinate 13,326 of WNWK01006627.1, read as the reverse complement.
GTGCTGCATATTCTAGTATGGGCCTGACGTACGCGGTGTACAGTGTCTTGAACGATTCCTTGTTAAGGTAACGGAAAGCTAATCTTAGGTTTGCCAGTCGCCCATATGCTGCCGCAGTTATCTGGTTGATGTGTGCCTCCGGAGACGTGCTTGGCGTTATACTCACCCCAAGATCTTTCTCCTTTTCCGAGCTTTGTAACATTTGTCCGCCTAGCCTGTACTCTGTCAGCGGTCTTCTTTGCCCTTCTCCGATCTTCATGACTTTGCATTTGGTGGGATTGAATTCGAGAAGCCATTTGCTAGACCAGATGTCAAGCTTGTGTGTGTTTGTGTGTGTGTGGGTGTGATTGGGTGTGTGGGTTTGTGGGACTGTGGGTATGAGTGTATGTGTTTGTGCATGTATTATGAACATTTTTTTTTCGTTAATAAGATACAAATGTATTTATCTTACAAAATAAGTGCATATCAGTTTTTTTCATTAGATTTAATTATAATAGATTATAAATAACACCTAATAATCAGGTTATCTAATTGATTTTTTAAAAATAGGCGAGTAATTAATCAATAACACACACACGAACAAAAAAATACAGCAGGAGAACCGTCATCAGATAATTGACTTTGACAACCAAAAACAAATGCATTCGACCATAATCTTCCTACATGAGAGTAATATACTCGTGCATATTAATAGATAATTAACAATATATCCAAGAGGTAGTATGAGCAAGAGTGACATAAGACAACGGTTATGACGACAGAATGTTTGTTTGTGAAAATAACACACAATGGGACCTTTAAACCTGCATGAAATAAAGTGCCAGGTGGAATACACTGAACGTGTAAGCTGCACTTTAGGTGAACGTGAATGACGAAGTACAGGTAAGGATGTAAGGTGTTGTACAGCAGATGGAACGTAAACCACACATGGAGGAAGGAAGTGAATCACAGACGACAGTCAGGTGTGAGTTACAAGTGAAGGTGTAAGTTGTTCCACAGGTGAAGGAGTAAGACATATTACAGGTGAAGGTGTGAAGTGATCTTAAGGGGAAGATGTAAGGTGATCAACTGGTCAAATGAATCATCGCAAGGGAAAAAAACAAGAGAAGGATTCCGGTTTTGCTGAAAAATATCACTGGATATTGTAAATAATAAAATAAATATAGATAAAAACAATTAAAAAAAAACTAACCCCTATAGAACATGATCGAAGGCTTTAGTGTCGCCTTTCTCTTCAACACATTAATACAAATAAAATCTCTATTAATAGATTTTGTGATTCTCTTATGAATTAAGTGCTTATTTACCAGTTTAATAATAATATTCTTATTATAATTATTATTAATATTATTATTATTATTTTAACTGTTATTCATATTAATATTATAAAATAACAATAATGACATCAATAATAAAAACAACAAGACAATAATAAAAGGAAGGTAATGAAGATCTGTTTGATCTGGATATTACGAGGACACCAACGATGGATCTAACAGTGTGGACACGTTACTTCCTAGTGTGTTATGATATTAATACTTTAATAAATTGAGATGAAATATGAGCTCAAGGTTAATGCTCATACAAACAACATAATTCATTATGTAAAAATTGTGTGATTAGTGATATCCTTATGGTCATTGAGGAGTGTGGTATCCACCAGAGTTAGTGACGAGAGTGATATCATACAAAGATAGTGATATACAAAGATAGTGAAGAGAGTGATATACAAAATATATTAAAGTGATTGATATCATAAAGAGGCAGTGAATATTGAAATATCCCGCAGAATTAATGAAGAGAATATCTTACAGAGTTTGTGAAGAGTGTGATAACATACAGAGTAGGTGAAGAGAATATGCTAAAGAGTTAGTTAATAGAATATCCTAAAGAGGTAAGGAAGAGGGTAATATATATCCTACAGAATTAATGAAAGAATATCCTTTATAATGATCAATGAAATATCATAAAGTGATGTCCTACAGAGTTAGTGAAACGACCTTGGACGTGGGACATCGAAGTCATTTATGTAGAATCCATATATAGCTTTAAGAATAAGTATAACAGGGCTGATGAAGCCTGGAATGAGTGACATCGGCAGTGGCCGGCACACAAATTTACACGTATATGCACACATACACGTACATACTCACACATACAAAGACATGGAAACTCACACAAACACCCAAAACAAACAACGTATCCATACAAGTTCTGCACTCATATAAAAAAACACATACACATGCTGGACACAATGCACACAACCGAGGAAGAGGAGGTGAAGAAACAACTAGGGCAACTAGAGATCTCGAAGGCGGTGGACCCAGATAATATCTCTACTTGGGTCCTGAGAGAGGTAGCAGATGCACTGTGAGTGCCACTAACAACAATCTTCAATAAATCTTTCGAAACAGGCAACTGCCTGAGGTGTGGAAGGCAGCAAATGTAGTCCCTATTTTTAAGAAAGGAGAAAGACAGGGTGCACTACATTACAGACCAGTGTCGCTGACATGTATTGTATTTAAAGTTATGGAGAAGATTGTTAGGAAAAGAGTGGTGGAGTACATGGCAAGCAGCACGGCTTCCTGGAAGGGAAATCCTGCATCACGAAACTATTAGTGTTATATGACAAAGTAACAGAGGTAAGACAGGAAAGAGAGGGACAGGTAGACTGCATGTCCTTCGACTGTAACAACGCTATCGACACAGTACCACACAAGATACTGGTATAAAAAGTAAAGGCGCAGGCAGGAATTGGAGGGAAAATACTGCAATGGATCAGGAAATACCTGACAGGAAGGAAACAAAGTGTGTCGATTCGAGACAAGGTGCCAGACTGGGTGAGTGTGTCGAGTGGGGTTCCACAAGGGTCAATCCTAGGACCGGTGCTGTTTCTTGAATATGTGATTGACATGACGGAATGGATAGATTCAGAGGTGTCCCTGTTCTCAGACGATGTGAAAGTAATGAGGAGAATATAAGAGGACGAGGATCAGGTAAGCCTACGAAGGAATCTGAATAGGCTGCAAGCCTCATCCAACAAATGGCTGCTTAAGTTTAACCCCAGCAAGTGCGAAGTTAAGAAGTTTGGGGAAGGCAAAGGATCTTGTTGTGAACATCATACCGAGTACATATCCTGAGGTGAACATCAACAAAGTAACTGCTGCAGCATACAGGCGCCTGGCGAACCTGAGAATAGCGTTTGAACATCTAAGTAAGGAGTCATTCCCAAAACGTACACCGTGTACGTCAGGCTCATATTCTAGCATACAGCACTAGTATGGAACCCTCACCTTGTTAAACACGTCAAGAAATTATAGAAAGTGCAAAGGTTTGCAAGAAGACTAGCCCAGAAGGTAGGGGGTTTGTCCTTAAGGGAACTCAACTTGACAACACAGGAAGACAGGAGGAATAGGGATGACTTCATAACAGCATATAAAATACTGAGAAGCATTGACAGGATGGAGAGAAACAGAATGTTTCAGAGATTTGACACAGCAACAAGAAGTTACAACTGGAATTTGAAACTTAAATGAGTCACAGGGATGTTAGGAAGTACCCCTTCAGTCATAGAGTTGTCAGGAAATGGAACAGTCTAGAGAGTGACGTAGTGACGGCAAGATCCATACATAGCTTTAAGAAGAGATATGATATAATTCATGGAGCTGGGATAGAGCGGACGTATTAGCGACCAATAAAGAGGCGCGGTCAGGAGCTATGAATCAACCCCTGCAACCACAATTAGGTAATTACTGTTTGGTGAGCACACACATACACACACACACACACACACACACACACACACACACACACACACACACACACATAAATACACACACACACTCACACAAGAGCAGGCTTTGACAAATGGTAAGGAAAAAAAACTAATTCGCTTATAAACGTAATATCTTCATGTGTGAGAGTAATATACTCATGTGTGAGAGTAATATACTCATGTGTTAGAGTAATATACTCATATGTGAGAGTAATATACTCATGCATATTAATGAGTTAACAATGTGTCCAAGAGGTAATATGACCAAGAGTGACGTAAGATAACTGTCATGACGATTGAATTTGTTTATAAACATAACACTCAATGGAACGTTTTAAAACCGTCTGGAATAAAGTGCTCAATGGACAACAATGAAATTATAACTTGCACTATAAGTGAAAATTTATGGTACAGTACAAGTGAAGGAGTAAGGTGAAAAAAAGATGTAGGGGTTAAGTGAATTACCGACGGCAGTCAGAGTTGTTGTGCAAGTGAAGGTGTGAGTTGCTCCACGGGTGATGGAGTAAGACACATTACAAGTGAAGGTGTAAGTTGCTCCACGGGTGATGGAGTAAGACACATTACAAGTGAAGGTGTGAGTTGCTCCACGGGTGATGGAGTAAGACACATTACAAGTGAAGGTGTGAGTTGCTCTACGGGTGATGGAGTAAGACACATTACAAGTGAAGGTGTGAGTTGCTCCACGGGTGATGGTGTAAGACACATTACAAGTGAAGGTGTGAGTTGCTCCACGGGTGATGGAGTAAGACACATTACAAGTGAAGATGTGAGTTGCTCCACGGGTAATGAAGTAAGACACATTGCAAGTGAAGGTGTGAGTTGCTCTACGGGTGATGGAGTAAGACACATTACAAGTGAAGGTGTGAGTTGCTCCACGGGTGATGGAGTAAGACACATTACAAGTGAAGGTGTGAGTTGCTCCACGGGTGATGGAGTAAGACACATTACAAGTGAAGATGTGAGTTGCTCCACGGGTGATGAAGTAAGACACATTACAAGTGAAGGTGTGAGTTGCTCCACGGGTGATGGAGTAAGACACATTACAAGTGAAGATGTGAGTTGCTCCACGGGTGATGAAGTAAGACACATTACAAGTGAAGATGTGAGTTGCTCCACGGGTGATGGAGTAAGACACATTACAAGTGAAGATGTGAGTTGCTCCACGGGTGATGGAGTAAGACACATTACAAGTGAAGGTGTGAGTTGCTCTACGGGTGATGGAGTAAGACACATTACAAGTGAAGATGTGAGTTGCTCCACGGGTGATGGAGTAAGACACATTACAAGTGAAGATGTGAGTTGCTCCACGGGTGATGGAGTAAGACACATTACAAGTGAAGATGTGAGTTGCTCCACGGGAGATGAAGTAAGACACATTACAAGTGAAGATGTGAGTTGCTCCACGGGTGATGAAGTAAGACACATTACAAGTGAAGATGTGAGTTGCTCCACGGGTGATGGAGTAAGACACATTACAAGTGAAGATGTGAGTTGCTCCACGGGTGATGGAGTAAGACACATTACAAGTGAAGATGTGAGTTGCTACACGGGTGATGGAGTAAGACACATTACAAGTGAAGATGTGAGTTGCTCCACGGGTGATGAAGTAAGACACATTACAAGTGAAGGTGTGAGTTGCTCCACGGGTGATGGAGTAAGACACATTACAAGTGAAGATGTGAGTTGCTCCACGGGTGATGAAGTAAGACACATTACAAGTGAAGGTGTGAGTTGCTCCACGGGTGATGAAGTAAGACACATTACAAGTGAAGATGTGAGTTGCTCCACGGGTGATGGAGTAAGACACATTACAAGTGAAGATGTGAGTTGCTCCACGGGTGATGGAGTAAGACACATTACAAGTGAAGATGTGAGTTGCTCCACGGGTGATGGAGTAAGACACATTACAAGTGAAGGTGTGAGTTGCTCCACGGGTGATGAAGTAAGACACATTACAAGTGAAGGTGCAAAGTGATCAACAGGTGAAAATGCGTCACCGATAACGAATAAAAAACAACGGAAAGATTTAAGTTTTGCTGAGAAATATCAATGGACAAAGAAAAGTAGACAATATATATAAAAATAATTCTTAAAAAGTAACCTTTATAGACCCTGACAATAAGACGCCTCAAGGCACATGATCGAAGGCTTCAGTGCTGCTTTTCCTAACACAATAATCACATTAATACAAATATAATCTCTATTGATACATTTTATGATTATCTTATGCATTAAGCCCTTCTTTGCAATTTAAAAAATAAAAAAAAACAATAATAATATTATAAATCATAAAAATAATAATAATAATTATTATTATTATTGCTATACGTATTAATGTTATAAAATAATAATAACAACAACAATAATAAAAACACCATGAGAATTATAAAAGGATTAACTGTCGATACTATGAGTTTGATCTGCGGAGAACCTGGACCCCAAACATGGATCTCAGAGTGTGGAGAACCTGGACCCCAAACATGGATCTCAGAGTGTGGAGAACCTGGACCCCAAACATGGATCTCAGAGTGTGGAGAACCTGGACCCCAAACATGGATCTCAGTGTGGAGAACCTGGACCCCAAACATGGATCTCAGAGTGGAGAACCTGGACCCCAAACATGGATCTCAGAGTGTGAGAACCTGGACCCCAAACATGGATCTCAGAGTGTGGAGAACCTGGACCCCAAACATGGATCTCAGAGTGGGAGAACCTGGACCCCAAACATGGATCTCAGAGTGTGGAGAACCTGGACCCCAAACATGGATCTCAAGTGTGGAGAACCTGGACCCCAAACATGGATCTCAGAGTGCGGAGAACCTGGACCCCAAACATGGATCTCAGAGTGTGGAGAACCTGGACCCCAAACATGGATCTCACAGTGTGGAGAACCTGGACCCCAAACATGGATCTCACAGTGTGGAGAACCTGGACCCCAAACATGGATCTCACAGTGTGGAGAACCTGGACCCCAAACATGGATCTCAGAGTGTGGAGAACCTGGACCCCAAACATGGATCTCAGAGTGTGGAGAACCTGGACCCCAAACATGGATCTCACAGTGTGGAGAACCTGGACCCCAAACATGGATCTCAGAGTGTGGAGAACCTGGACCCCAAACATGGATCTCAGAGTGTGGAGAACCTGGACCCCAAACATGGATCTCAGAGTGTGGAGAACCTGGACCCCAAACATGGATCTCACAGTGTGGAGAACCTGGACCCCAAACATGGATCTCACAGTGTGGAGAACCTGGACCCCAAACATGGATCTCACAGTGTGGAGAACCTGGACCCCAAACATGGATCTCAGAGTGTGGAGAACCTGGACCCCAAACATGGATCTCACAGTGTGGAGAACCTGGACCCCAAACATGGATCTCAGAGTGCGGAGAACCTGGACCCCAAACATGGATCTCAGAGTGCGGAGACCCTGGACCCCAAACATGGATCTCAGAGTGCGGAGAACCTGGACCCCAAACATGGATCTCACAGTGTGGAGAATCTGGACCCCAAACATGGATCTCACAGTGTGGAGAACCTGGACCCCAAACATGGATCTCAGAGTGTGGAGAACCTGGACCCCAAACATGGATCTCACAGTGTGGAGAACCTGGACCCCAAACATGGATCTCACAGTGTGGAGAACCTGGACCCCAAACATGGATCTCAGAGTGTGGACATGATTCTTCCCAGGGTGTTATGATATTAATACTTAAGTAAATATTCCGGTGAAATAGTATGGTAAATAAGCTGCATATTTAATGCTGATACAAACAATGAAATTCCTTAGGTGAAAAGGGTGAGATTAGTGATATCCTGTATGATTAGTGAGGAGTATGATATCCTGCATGATTAGTGAGGAGTGTGATAACCTGCATGATTAGTGAGGAGTGTGATATCCTGCATGATTAGTGAGGAGTATGATATCCTGCATGATTAGTGAGGAGTGTGATATCCTGCATAATTAGTGAGGAGTGTGATATCCTGTATGATTAGTGAGGAGTGTGATATCCTGCATGATTAGTGAGGAGTATGATATCCTGCATGATTAGTGAGGAGTGTGATATCCTACATGATTAGTGAGGAGTGTGATATCCTGCATGATTAGTGAGGAGTGTGATATCCTGTATGATTAGTGAGGAGTGTGATATCCTGCATGATTAGTGAGGAGTGTGATATCCTGCATGATTAGTGAGGAGTGTGATATCCTGCAAAGTTAGTGACGAGAGTGATATCCTAAAGAGGCATTAAAAATAGTGATATCCTACAGAGTTAATGAAAACAGTGATATCCTAGAGAGTTATTGAAGAGTGTGTTATCCTAGAGTGTTAGTGAAGAGCATGAAATTATAAAGAGTGAAGAGCATGGTTTTATAGAGAGTTAGTGAAGAGAATCATATCCTACAGAGAGAGTGAAGGAGAGTAATATCCTATATTGTGAAGAATGTCAAGTCATACATATTTAAAAGTTTGATATCTTACATAGTTATTCAAGAGAGTAATATCCTAAAGAGTTTGTGAAGAGAGTGATATCCTACAGGGTTAGTGAAGAGTGATATCCAAAAGAAGTAAGAATGAGAGTAATATCTTACAGATTTAACGACGAGAATATCATGCATAGTGAAGTATATGAGATCCTTCAGACTTAATGATGAGAATAAGTATAATAGTGCTCAAGATCCAGTAGTGATTCAAGCAGTGGTCGGCAGAGAGGTGGGGACAGCAGCTCAGAATCAACCCCAACAACCACCGATATGTGAGCATATACTTGTGCACATGTACACACACACTCATGTACACATTCACGCACACATACACACGCACAAAAACATGTAGAGTCACAAATACTGAAAAATACACATGCACATACCTAACACATCAACCAGATAACTGCTGATGTATATGCAAACCTAAGAATTGCGTTCCGATACCTCAATAAGGAATCGTTCAAGACTCTGTACACCGTATACGTCAGGCCCAACTGGAGTATGCAGAACCAGTTTGGAACCCACACCTGGTCAACCACGTCAAGAAATTAGAGAAAGTGCAAAAGTTTGCAACAAGACTTGTCCCGGAGCTAAGGGAATGTCCTACGAAGAAAGGTTAAGGGAAATCGGCCTGACGACACTGGAGGACAGGAGGGTTAAGGGAGACATGATAACGACAGAAAAATACTGCGAGGAATTGACAAGTTGGACAGAGACAGGATGTTCCAGAGATGGTACACAGAAACAAGGGGTCACAATTGGAAGTTGAAGACTCAGATGAGTCATAGGGATGTTAGGAAATATTTCTTCAGTCATAGAGTTGTCAGGAAATGGAATTGTTTGGAAAGTGACGTAGTGGAGGGAGGAACCATACTTAGTTTTGAGACGAGGTATGATAAAGCTCATGAAAAAGGAAAGAGAGGACCTAGTTGCGATCAGAGAAGAGGCAGGGCCAGGAGCTATGATTCGACCCCTGCAACCACAAACAGATGAGTACAAATATGTGAGTACACACCACAGCAGGCGAACTGTAATCAGGCAAGTGACTTTAACACTTGGTAACCAAAACAAATGCATTCATAACTACAAAATCGTCCTATGTGAGAGCAATATGATCATACCTGGAGAGGGTTTCGGGGTCAATGCCCCTGCAGCCTGGTCTGAGACCAGGCCTCGTGGTGCGTCAGGTCTGATCAACCAAACTGTTACTACTGGCCGCAAGCAAGCTGACGTACGAACCACAGCCAGGCTAGTCAGGTACTGACTTTAGGTGCCTGTCCAACACCTGCTTGAAGACAGGGGTCTATTGGTAATCCCCCTTATAAATGCCGGGACGCAGTTGAACAGTTTTGGTCCCTGACATTTATTGTGTTGTCTCTCGTTGTACTCGTGGCACCCCTGCTTTTCATTGGGGAAATGTTACATCTTCTGCCAAATCTTTTGCTTTCATAGGGAGTGATTTTCGTGGGCAAGTTTGGTACCAATCCCTCTAGGATTTTCCAAGTGTATATTATCATGTTTTCTCGCCTGCGTTCCAGGGAATACAAATCATATTTTAGATAATTAGCATTATATCCAAGAGGTATTACAAGCAAGAGAGTGACATAAGGCAACTGAATTTGTATTTATATACATAAATGAATTTGTAAGTTGCACTTAATGAAAATGTATGACACAGTACAAATGAAGGTGTAAGTTTCTCTGCAGGTGAAGGATTATGGCAAAATGAAGTTGTAATTTGTTGTACAGGTGAAGTTTTAAGATGGTCCACAGGTGAAATTTTAAGATGGTCTACAGGTGAAGTTTTAAGATGGTCTACAGGTGAAGTTTTAAGATGGTCTACAGGTGAAATTTTAAGATGGTCTACAGGTGAAGTTTTAAGATGGTCTACAGATGAAGTTTTAAGATGGTCTACAGGTGAAGTTTTAAAATGGTCTACAGATGAAGTTTTAAGATGGTCTACAGGTGAAGTTTTAAGATGGTCTACAGGTGAAGTTTTAAGATGGTCTACAGGTGAAGTTTTAAAATGGTCTACAGATGAAGTTTTAAGATGGTCTACAGGTGAAGTTTTAAGATGGTCTACAGGTGAAGTTTTAAGATGGTCTACAGATGAAGTTTTAAGATGGTCTAAACGTGAAAATAAATCACAGATAATGAAAAAAAAGAGAAAGATTCAGGTTTGACTGACAAATACCATTGAATAGAGAAAAGTAGATAATAAATAAAGATTAAAATATTTCTTAAAAAAAAAAAACTATATAACTTGAGAAGAAGACGTTTCAGGGCACAAGATCGACGGCTTTAGTGATGCTTTCCCCTTCAACACATTAATAATCACATTATTATAAATGATTATTGATAATGTTTGTAAATTTATACAAATATAATCTCATTTAATACATTTTGTGATTAACTTATGAATTAATCACTTGTTCAGCAATTTAGAATAATAACAATAATAATAATAATTTATTATTATTATTATTATTATTATTATTATTATTATTATTATAAAACAATAATAAAAATAAAAATAATAAAAACACTTAGAGAATTATAAAAGGAAGAACCAATTGGGAAATATGAGTTTGTCCTGGAGAGCACGGGAACCCTAAACATGGATCTCACAGTCTAGACGTGATTCTTCCTGAGGTGTTATGATATCAATACATAAATAAGTGTACCAATGAAATAAAGTTTATATATATATATATATATATATATATATATATATATATATATATATATATATATATATATATATATATATATATATATATATATATAATGTCGTGCCGATTAGGTAAAACTTGCGATTTTGGCTTAAATAGCAACGCTCACCTTGCCATATTAGACAAGTGAAAATTTGTGTATGCAATAATTTCGCCAAAATCATTTTGAACATAACGAAAAAAATATATTTCATTGTGTTTGTTTATTATTAAATTAATGTTAACGTATCTAAAATATATTTAGTTGGGTTAGGCTAAATTAAATTGCGCTTGTTGTAATAAGGTTAGGTAGGTTTTCAAAGTTTCTCTTGTAACAAAATTATAAATTCTTACATTAACATAAATGAAAAAAATATATCTTTAAACGTATAAGAGAAAATTTTAGAAAGGACTTAATTTTAAATGAGTTCTTGCTAATTGACCAGTTTTACCTAATCGGCACGACATATATATATATATATATATATATATATATATATATATATATATATATATATATATTTATATATAGTGAAGAGTGATATCCTAAAGAGGTAGTGAATAGAGAAATATCGTACAGAATTAACGAAGAGACTATCCTACATAGTAAAGAGTGTGATAACCTATAGAGTAGGTGAAGAGAATATCCTACTGACGTAATGAAACGAGTGATACCCTGCAGACTTAATGAAACAAGTGATACCCTGCAGACTTAATGAAACGAGTGATACCCTGCAGACTTAATGAAACGAGTGATACCCTGCAGACTTAATGAAACGAGTGATACCCTGCAGACTTAATGAAACGAGTGATACCCTGCAGAGTTAATAAAACGAGTGATACCCTGCAGACTTAATGAAACGAGTGATACCCTGCAGACTTAATGAAACGAGTGATACCCTGCAGACTTAATGAAACGAGTGATATCTAAAAAAGTTATTGAAGAGTGTGTTATGGTAAAGTGTTAGTGAAGAGCATGATATTCTAAAGGACTATAGAAGATTGTGATGCCCTAAAGATATAGGGAAGAGAGTAATATCTTGCATACTGAAGACAATATCCTACATAATGTTGAATATGATATCCTACATAATGTTGAATATGATATCCTACATAATGGTGACTATGATATCCTACATAATGTTGACTATGATATCCTACAGACTTGGTGATAAGAATAACATCCTACAGTTGTAGTGAAAAGAGTGATATCCTACAGAGTTAGAGAAAAGAATGATATTCTACACACTTAGTGAAGCGACCGTGGAATAACCTAAACAACGAAGTAGAAGAGGCAAAAGCCATACATAGCTATAAGAATACGTATAACAGAGCTTACGATCACCCAAAAATTCCTAGACACACTTATACATACACGTTGTGCACTCACAGGCAAAGACATGGACACACGCACTCACAAACACACAAACACGTGGTCGGGAAGTGGAATAGTTTAGGAAGTGATGTAGTGGAGGCAGGCTCCATACATAGCTTTAAGAAGAGGTATGAACATAAGAACATAAGAAAGAAGGAACACTGCAGCAGGCCTACTGGCCCATGCGAGGCAGGTCCAAATCTCCAACGGCTTAAGCCAATGCCCCCGACCCAGCCAGGTCAGGTTACATTCATTTAAGGAAGGAGCACGGCATCTGACCTAGTAGCACAAACTAGTCAGATACAACTCACACCCACCCGCACCCACTCATATATTTATCTAGCCTATTTTTAAAACTACACAACGTTTTAGCCTCTATAACTGTACTCGGGAGTTTGTTCCATTCATCGACAACTCTATTACCAAACCAATGCTTTCCTATATCCTTCCTGAATCTGAATTTATCCAACTTAAAGCCATTGCTGCGAGTCCTGTCAATACTAGATATTTTTAGCACGCTATTTACATCCCCTTTATTTATTCCTGTTTTCCATTTATACACCTCAATCATATCCCCCTAATTCTACGCCTTTCTAGAGAGTGCAGATTCAGGGCCCTCAGTCTATCCTCATAGGGAAGATTTCTGATACATGGAATCAACTTAGTCATCCTCCTTTGTACGTTTTCCAGAGCATTTATATCCATTCTGTAATACGGTGACCAAAACTGTGCAGCATAATCTAGATGAGGCCTAACCAAGGATATATAGAGTTGAAGAACAACCTGAGGACTCCTATTATTTATGCTTCTTGATATGAAGCCAAGGATTCTGTTTGCTTTATTGCGAACACTTATGCACTGCTGTCTAGGTTTTAGATTACTGCTAACCAGAACTCCTAAATCCTTTTCGCAATCAGTAGTATTAAGATCTACATTATTTAGTTTATATGTGGCAT